>JAXIVJ010003167.1:55000-97649 GCA_036785665.1 Chirona hameri | reverse complement strand
GACCAAAAACAATGCAGCAATGCTATTTTACAACATTTAATATTAAAGTATGTGAGCAAACTAATCCAGCAGCCATATAACGACCAGTATGACGTCTTAATCAGTTTAGGACGAGCGAGCCCGTAGCGTTAATATCTACTACCTGACATGTTTTTTTTATATTTGCAATATTGAGCAAACAGTTTTGTGTTACACATCGACATTGCCAGTAGAGTGTTATCAAATCACACACCAAATTTCAGCTTAATTAGGCCAGGCGTTTCTCAACTATCTGCATATTTATGCAGATAATCTGCACTAATCTTCATATTTATGTCAACAATCACGTAAACACCAAACACTAACCAAGAAATGGTGCAGGGCAGTATAACACTTCACACGGCAATGGGTGAACACCAAACACTTGTGACGCTCCAGA
The DNA here is from genome assembly GCA_036785665.1 of Chirona hameri. Taxonomy (NCBI): domain Eukaryota; kingdom Metazoa; phylum Arthropoda; class Thecostraca; order Balanomorpha; family Balanidae; genus Chirona; species Chirona hameri. The sequence continues at coordinate 97,231 of JAXIVJ010003167.1, read as the reverse complement.
AATATTTGCATTTAATATTATTAGGTAAAATACATTACATAAAATAAATGGTACAGAATAGTGTCTCAGTCTGGAAGATGTGTAGTGACTTAATAGTTATATTTAGTAACATTTAAAACAGTTGCAGTGGGAAAGGCGTACATATGACTAAGATTTGGGTCTGTGTGGGTGCCATAAATGTTAAGGCAGTTTGGTGCACCGCCAAAAGCACTAAAAGTCTGATATTTGCCATTTCTGTGATGCCAATAAGGTTGTGCCAATTTACCACAGGTTAAGACAACTCCAACTCCGACTCACCTGACAATAATTCACATAGGCACAGCTACAGCACAAAAACACAACACACGTTTCCAAAATGTATGCCGTTGCATTCCGCGCGACCACCTCGACTTACTCTGCAAGAGCCACCCCAAAACGCTGAACAAAGCGCACGACAGGCTACCGCCAGCGCACACCAAGAAAATAAGACGAGTGCCGGCCGGGAGTCACCAATGTACAACCCAAAACACTCTGTTTACGCTGCGCCGGACCTCCTCTCTCATCCTCCATATTTGCCATGGCCTTGAACGACTGCTAATGACGCTGCTAACGCTGCTAATGATGCCGGAATGCTGAGATAACTCTGCCGCCTGCTGCCAATCAGAGTCAACGGAGGGTTTTTGGAGAGAATGTGCAGAGTTTTTGCATGTACAAAGGATGATTTTCACAGTGTTTTGCAAGAGGAGAGTACTTTTTTCTCTCAGTGTTGTCTAAAATGTCCTATTGCAAAACTCTTCCAATACCCTCCCATGACTCTCAGAATGGTCCATCCAAAACTCTTCCCTGATTCCACGAAAACTCTTCCATGATGCCACGCAAACTCTTCCGATGTATACAGCTCTTCTAGTACTCTTCCAGAACTCAAACTATATTCTTTCTTGACTCTTCAATGACTCTTCAATTTACTACCTATGACTCTTCCAGAATCCCTTAATATTTCTCACTGGGCGATGTAAAAAGGCCCTCCCCCAAAAAAACTCGATCAAATGTGCTTCAATGTGTTTATTATCGAACAACCCGACACAGCAGAGCAGAGTTCTGCAAACTACAACAGAGCTTCGATCTCCTGCTTCACCACATCACCCGGCTCCATTTCTGCCTCGAGGTCTAGCACGTAGCGTCTGAGTATCCTGTTGGTGTTTTTGGTGCTTATCTTAGTTGTCTGGTTAAAGATATAGTGCGCAAGTACTCACAGAAGAAGAGCGCTATTCAGATCCCCACAGGCGGCCACCTGTACGCCTTCAACCATGACCGACGCTTCCGCTGTCGTCTCCGACGTGAGGACCACCGGCCGCGTCAGCAGTGCATCTTCTGTGCATATTGTGTCATACTCCCTAAGGAGTCTGAGAACAGTCTCGGCATCATCCTCTGCAAAAAAAAACTATTATTAACACGCGCACGGCCGGGGGTCTGCGCCAAACACGAACGGCCGGGGGGGGGGGGATTTCAGCCCCCCCTAAGATCTCGAAAACAACGCAACGTAGCGACAAGCGGAAAATGGCATTAGATAGCTTGAGACAAGCTCTATCGAAAGTATGTCGTTTTGTATGTCCAGTCTGGCTATCTCAGTTAAAAACGAATGTTAAAGGTTCACTATTCCCTTTAACATTAGCGCAGTCAGCTGTTGGAGCCACTTCCAACTAGTGACGTCATGGGTAAACAGCTCTATTTCTAAAATATTGACCTTGATGCGTCAGCCGAATCATAAACAAGTGTTTGACGAAAGCTATGGAAAACTGCGTTTCTTGCCCTGCACCTTTTCCGCCTAGGCCGTAGATACCTACATATTTTCTACAGCATTTTAGTGACTGGTGGTGGTGGACATAGGCTTCACTTATTTTGTTTGGGTAGGTAATCTTTACCTTTGGTAGGGTGCCTAATGCATGTGAGATCCTACACTGTTAAAAAAATACCAAAAACCTTTTAATTATTTTATCCAAGGTTTGCAAAAGCATCTATAATTTGGGGCCAACAAAGTACTCACACCTGACAGGTGCCTAGGCACCTACCTTGAGTAAAGATTACCTATAACCTTTCCATTACATCTGCAATCTTAGTTTTACAAAGAATGCAATGCCAAGACCTGCAATTTCACATCTTGCAATCATAAAATCATAAATGCACAATATCTATATATTCAACACCTCGAATGCGCCTAATCAAAATAAGCACACACAACTATACCTTGGGTTCCCGTTCTCATGAGTAGCACGAACTTCTCTTAAGGCGGCCGCACACTAGGCGCGCGATATACTGCGACATTCCGCCTCAGAAAATCGCGGCGATACGGCGGAATATCGTCCTTGTTCCGGCGGATTCGGCGCTGTCTGCTCGCGAGATTCCGCCCCGCCGACCTACAGCATGTCGCAACCTGTGCCTACAGTCTGTGCCAAGGTAACGTAATGATTGCCATTTTTCGACGAAGATGTAAGTTTAGAACCACGCAATTTTTACATAATAAATTTCACAGCGGCAAGAGCATGCTGTGCAAAATGTGTACCTCTGTCTTGCATAGATTCGCCACTGTTAGCCTGATCAATTTTGTTGTCCGCGGTTCCGCGGCGTTCAGTCGCGGAAAAAAGCTCGTTCGAATCAGCTTTTTTCCGCCGGTCCGCAGATGGCCGGCCGACGACATTCGTCCGCGATTTTTGACGTTTCGGCTGACGCGAAGGCGGAAAGTCGCTAAAGATGCGCGGAAAGTCGCAGCGATATCGCGACCTCCGCCCGCCGAATGGCCTAGTGTGCGGCCGCCTTTAGAGCGCCTTGCTTGCGTCCGCTTCCGTCGCACTCGGCCAAAGAGTGCTGATATAAACATGGCGGGCGTGCCGGGCGATGCAGTCGTCTGATACCGCTAAAACACTGCTAAAACTCAGACGCGTGGGTCAAGTCGGAGTTTTCTGTGAATCTTCGAGGTAATGAAGTGTCTAACAGGATTTTTATCAACGCTGGTGAAGAATCGTAAGAGGATCTGAATCTTGATTCTGACAAAACTCTAGCCAATTGTCATGATGCTACCACAGAACTCCCAACATACTCTTGCTTCACAATTGACGCAAGGAGAACTCTTAAGAAGTCGTTGGAGAACGCTTATTTCTTGTTTCGGGAGAGTTCTGGGAAGATAAGAAGCATTGTAGGGTGATTTTAGGGTGAGTTCTGCATTACTTTTAGATTAGATTACGGAGACGTTTTTCTTGTCTAGGTAAACAATCCGCAATTCAGTTTGTTCGTGCTGACGTGCACTTGTTAAGCATGTATACATACATGGATACATACATTGATAATTATCATGCATTTCCCCAGATCCAATATTTATTTTCAACCAAATTGTTAGCAATCCCGAGTAGTCGGCACGCCCTTAAATCACAATAAACAAAGAAACAACTAAATTGTTCTTTGTCATATTTTAACCCGGCAGTCACTGGGGTATATTCTGTAACACGACTCACGGGGGGGGGGGGGGGGGTTAGCCCCCCCCTGATATCTTCCGAACCAATGATCGCAGCAGGACGCGCAAGGCGGCATTCGAAGGCACTCAATGAGATGAACCTAACGCATACTTACAAATTTCGAATTAAGGCCACATGTCAGGTCACGGTCAAGTCAAACGTCAAAATCGAGGTATTTATGTACAATACTTGCCATTCATGGCCTTCGATTGCGCCTATAATCACCCAAAGTGTTGTCAAGGGTATGATACATATCCCACATGAGCTAAAGTGAGATTGTTGGAAAAGATCCAGATGACTTAATTTACGTGAAGTTAGTGTCAAGTTCAGGTCAAGTTCAGGTCACTGAAGGTCAAAATTTGAAATTGATAAATCGAAATGACAAAAGCATGTTTCTATATCAGTTTTATCTCACAAATACAGTGCTGGTATTTATTTGTCTGTATCTGGTCAATAAAAGCCAAAAAAATGCAATTTCAAAATATGACGTCATAATTTACCCATACTTTATATGCTATGTCAGTCAAAAAAGATATCATTTTGAAATTTCGTATGTTAGTTGCTCATATGTAGTTATCTGACATGTCAATATTCTTAATTATTATGTGCTTCTTCAATTATTTACTACTAGAATATAACTTTTGTCAGAAAATTGTTAACATGACTGAATTTAGATTCATGTCATCAAAGTCATTCATAGGAATATAAGCTAAGTTTGAATTCCAACTTTGCCAATAAGTCTCATTTCTCAACAGATATTAATTAGATATTGATGCTCCCATTCAATAAAGGGACATACAGACATTGTAGATTGGTCAATGGCCACCAGCATTTTGCTCGTAACAACCAATACCAATGTCAATGTTATAATATATCAAACTATTGCTATAAATATATTGGCATGTTTATCATATAGGCCAATCAGATACAAATGCTTGAGGAAAAGCTCCTGGTACCCTTCGTTGCCACCGAGTCATGGCCAATATTAAATTATCATTCATTTATCCATTTATTTACATCTTAAGGTTGGAACACAACATATTGATATGTCCATTGACAGCGCTTCTCATCAGTGATCCAATCATTCCATCAGTTAGAGACCATCAATCTCACCTTCAATGTTGTCCTAAATAAAAGTTTGTGAGACTGTTTAACCCTATTCCCTGCGGGGTGGGTGGGGTGGGGGGGGGGGGGCAGATTCTGCCCCTCCCGGTGTTTTTGTTACTTGCCGCTTCTAAACCGTTAGGCCTTGCGTCCTGAAACTTTGTGACTTTTCCCAAAATTGAATGGCGCGTGTTGTGTCAAAATTTTGAGTGAAAAAATCGGTCCAGCAGAGGCGGTTCCAGGCTCCTGTTTTGGGGAGGGTGTTACGAATGCGGTTTTGCGTCGCATACTTCCTTCGTGGTTTGCAGTGCAATAAATGCGTCAGAAACAATTTCAATACAATATGCATCACATATACTGGGATTGTACATATTTTTGGGGCAGAGGCGCACTCAGGATAAAAAAAAATGGGAGGCGATACCCACCCTCAAATAACGTGCAACCTCAAATTAGTAAGATGATAAGAGCGTTACGCGCATGGTGCCCCCCCCCATGTTTTTTTCCTGGATCCGCCTATGCGCAATATATCAAATGTAACAAATCACAGCATATAATGCCCACATATGACGTTCATGTCGTCCCAAACAATCACGAACAGCACATATTTTTCCCCCAGAAAATCCCCCCATTTTACATGCCATGAATACGCCTATGATTTTTAATTTGGTTTTGCCTTTTGATATATTAAATACCAGTACATTTGAAGCTCAAAAACGTTTGGAGCATGAAAATCGGTCGAGTCACATGGCCGCAATGACCTTTCAAAAAACACCCAAAATTTTCGGATTTGTGTTGCCCCCTGGCCCCCCATTTTCGAACAAAACAAAAATTTCGTGGTCGAAAAAGAGAGATCGTGTCATGACGAATCGAATGGCATTTCCCCATCGAAATCGACCGAGCAGTTCTCAAGATCTCTGGGGGGGGGGGGGGAAGAATCTGCCCCCCGCAGGTTAACGTAATTCTGGCGGCCCGCAGGGAATAGGGTTAAAAGAGGTTGCGAAATTGTCATTAATAATATAAAATGAATATCCATGACTTAACCTGAAAATGTCTTTATTTTCCGGCGGTGACCAAGGCCAAAGCACTATGCCTATAAGAAGGTAAAGTCGTCCGGCGATTTGACCGAATACGACCTAGGGGTACTTATTCTACTATAGAGAGTCAGACTAAGAATTACATTTAATTCCTTAACGCACTCCAAATTAGGTTTTTCTCAAGTCAAGGAAGATAGTTTCTAAAAAAATGAACTACTTGTGAATGTTGAAGGGAAATGATATCTATGTTTATTAATTGATGAAGCCAATTTTAACACCAGCATTATTGTTGTTCTGCTAACATGACACGTGTGTGACAGGCAGTAGAAGGCATAACGCTGGCCAATGAAATAACACATGACAATGACGTGGACAAACCGAGATGGCATGAAGGAGTGACAACAAATACTGGCGCGCATATTTTTTTGGGGTAGACCAAAAAGTGCCAAATCCACGTACCTTTCATACTTAGGGAGCCATAAGCAAGGGTGGTAAAATGCCCCGTCGTACTGGACGACGTCGGAAAACAAAATGTTTCTTTTTCTTACCAGGTTGGCTATTTTTTCATCACAAATGATCCATCAGAGGAGCCACATGCTACATTTTTGCATGCGTGTGGTTTTTACATCGACTAGTGGGATATTCGAGGGCAATTACTACTGAATTGGTTCACACATGAAAAAGCACAGTCTACCCAAAAAAATACGCGTCCCAGTCTACCAAAACAAAATACGCGTCTCACATAGCAACAGACAGTGATATCAGTTTGGCAACATATTATACCACAAATATAGTTGTTTTTATAGACCATAACAAAACTACCAAGTTGTCTGCAAAGTACTATTTCAGTCGACAGCGGTTTGGGAGAACCGCGGAAGACCACTCATTGACTTTGAACGGGAGACTCTCCGCCGTCCAACCCGCGGAACCGCTGGTTGTATCAGTCAACTTTGCTGCATAGTAGAAATGGTATACATTTTGGAACAAATTTAGAAACCCAGAGTATATTTTAAATTGTTGACCAATGACTATGGAGGCATGATGGCAGCATTTTAAAACCTCGATTTGGAGCGATCGTCGCTTTCGGAAGCGACGCATGCTATTTTTTTGGCAATTCTGTGAAGCACCTCCTTCACAGTTCAAGGTAAGGTTAAGTTAAAATAATTAATAATATAGTTGCTCAAAAAGTGGATAAAATAAATCGCATAGCAAGTACTTAGCAAGTAGTCGCATAGCAAGTATAGCAAGAACTTAGCATGTCAACACATCAGACATGGCACGTTAGAGGAGTGTGGTAAATCAGGTCACTATGCAATATGCATGTGCGCACGTGTGGACCTACACATGCATCTCCACCTTTAACCCGCCATTGGCTGGGGGCTGTCGTTTTTCGCACCCCTGACGGACTTTCGCAATAGCTCAGAAACTGATAGCGCTATCGACGTGAAACTTCAGGTACTTCTCATACATCAATTACACGTCTTCTGTGCGAACATAAATACATTTCTTTGACATTTTTCCGAAATATAGCGAATCTAGTGACGTCACTACACACCAGTTTGACACAAAAATCAGCTAAACTTTAGCAGGCCGTATCAATGCCATATTTTAATCAAATTGTAATCGAAAAACGCCAAAAGATGGCAAATTGCAATGGTTACAACATAGTTACCCCGGAGTTTTGGAAATTTTGGTTTATGACCCAAAAAAAAATCAACCGGAAGAAGAAAACCGGAAGATATGTTGAAGAACCACATGAGGAAATCTCCAAACCAAATGTAAAAGCAATATCTTTATTTTTGACTGACTTATCGCTCCCTAAGTATGAGCAACTCATGACGTCATATTTTGAAATTGCGTTTTTGGGCCTTGAGAGACAAGATACAAACAAATAAATACCAGTATGGTATTTCTGAGCCAAAACTAATCCAGACACATGCCTTTGTTATTTATATTTATCAATTTCAAATTTTGACCTTATTTGACCTGACCTTGACCTTATATGGTGTCAGCAGTGGCGCACGCAGGTTCCCATTTCAGGGGGTCAGAGCCCTAAGAGCGGGCCCCCTTATGTGCAGGCCCCCACCCGTTTTTTTTTATAGAAAACTTCGCGGATTTCGGTCACTTGATTTTGAGCGGGCCCCCTACAGCATGGGATCGAAATCGCCCAAAGACAGCGACGCTCCGGCAGCAAACCGATCGGCTGCAGCGATGGAGCTTAGCCCAGCCGCTCTGACTGCGATCAAGCGTCTCATCGACGCAAGCGAAGCAAGGGTGATCGCCGCCTTCGACGCCAAGCTGGAGAGACTGGACGGTAGGCTCTCTACGCTGGAAGCCCAAGTGTTGGACAGAGAGGACGAAATTCAACAGCTCAAGGTACAGATGGGAAAGCAACACCAAGCAATGGAGGAACTGCAGGAGCGTGTTGAAGGCATGGATATGAACCGCAGATCATCCAGCTTAATCCTGACATGCGACGATTTCGCGGCCCAGCCTCCGGACGTTGACGCCGAGGAGATGGTGGTGCGGACATTGTGCAGACGGCTACCCGGTTTCCGGATGACGGTGGCGGACGTGCAGGTGGCGCACCGGCTGGAGACCAGCAACAAGGTCATCCTGCGGTTCGTGAAACAGCGCCTACGAGATGACGTCTTCGACAGTCGCTTCCAGCTGTTCAACACACAGGCCCGCCTGAGAGCGCAAGGTTTGGCACCTCTATATCTGACAGAGAGCTTGACTGCGGGCAAACGTCACCTGTACGCTTCTCTTCTAGCCTGCAGAAGGCCTGAGAACGGAGGCAAAATCGCCTCTGTATTTACCCGACGTGGCACAGTCTTCTGCAGGACCGAGAAGGGTGGCCGCAACATCAAGGTGACAGACCAGCAGCGACTTCAACAGGTTCTGGCTGAGGCCCCCGCTCGGCCCGGGTCGGGGTCTGCCAGGGATGGCCGGGCGGACCGGGGCCGCGGTCGCGGGGGCGGCCCAGGCGGCCGCGGGGGCGGACCGGGCGGACGCCGGGGCGGGCACCGCGCGGGTCAGGGGGACCGCGGCGGAGTCTCCGCCATTCGCGAGCGGAGCATGGTGCCGTTTTCTGGCATCGAGGAGGTCGCAGCCCTTGTCAGCGGGGCTGTCGGAGGAGCGGCGTCGGCGGCTGCCGGCGGCGACGCGAGCCTGCCGGCGGACCGGGGTGTCGCGCCGGCCGGCGAGGTCGGAATGGAGCTGGCGGCGGCGACACCTTCGACCCGGTCTGGTGCTGCCTCTGCCGCTCCCGTTGAGCTGGTTCCAGAGTCGGGGGTGGTGCTGCCTGACATCCAGAACTGCCCGCGAGACGGAATCGCTGGCTCGCCAAAGGAAAAGTTAAGCTGAGTCGTCATCTTTCTTGACAGAGAGGGTGAGAGTAGTAGACCGGTTATCGACAGCTTGAACTGTATACGTACTGAGCCGTATGTCCTAATAATTGTATGTGTATAGATAATTAGGCCTGCCAAACGGATTCTATAGGTTAATTGTGTAAATTGCAAGGGTTATTTATGGCCGCCTCCTGTTTTGCTTGGCTACATCCGGCTCACCCGTTGGAATTGTAAAGCCCTAAAGCCCAATATTTGTAGGTTAACAGCCCCAGCTGTCTTGCCGTAGATGCACACTGTACAGGTACCATGTGCTGCGTCAGTCGCCTCGCCTCGCCTCGCTCGGGGTTGGCAAACAGGGATTTGCAAATAGTCTGACAATAACATTGTGAATTGCACGAGGCACTTGTCCGGGCGTTTATTGTGAGCTGGCGTGTCCATCATTTTTCCAGACGTTTGGGAGGCGGGCGCACCCTGCGGCGGTGCGGCGGCGGCTCCTGTCGCGGTCGTCACGCGGCGGGCTTCGGCGGTCGGGCCGCGGCGCGGCCGTGTGGCGTCATCGTCGTCGTCAACGCTTCATTTCTGCTGGTCGTCGCGGTCCGGCCGCTGCTGTCCGTCGGCGGGGCTGTACTGCGGCGGGCGGCGTTGTCCGAGCCGGCGACGGGTGAGCTCAGTATCTGCGCAGTGAGTAGCGGGTCCCTTACGGCTTGATATTAATGTTGCGCTGTTGTTGAGGTTGCTCTGAGGTTGCTTCCCAGCGAGGCGAGTCGTGCAAGACAAACGCAATTAATTGCATCTAGAGCTTTTAGGGTACTTAATTTAGTCGCGTCGCAACACATTGTGAATGTATTGACCGCTGCACCTGTGCATATGAATTTGAATGGGGGTGAATTCGACTAGACTCGACATGAAGCTCCATGAATTCCGTTCCGTATGGGTTGAAATGGGTTACTGACGTGTTTGGTGATGGGACTGGATTGGTTGCTTTGAGCTGTGTGGTATCTCTAGAATCTCTAGAAATCCGAAGGTATCTCTAGAGATCCGAAGAACTAAGCGACAAGCACCTACTGCTTGTGTTGTGTTATCCAGTTTAGTTGGTTTTCGTGTGACTGGCCGCCCGGGCGCCGGCCGCTGCTGGCTTCAGGTTTATATGCCAGTCGTCAGCTCCGGTGTCATTAGGGGAGGGGTAGGGAGTAGGAGTCGGGCTAGGGATCCCGTTACGGGAGTAGGTGTGGCAGTGTTTGGTCTCCGACAGATTGCAGTACATGTCGGTGACCCCAGTGACCAGATGGCGCTGGTGACGTGCGCGGTGCTGACCTGGCGAGACAGAGACGTGGCGGTGTGTGATACGGATGTCGATCTGGCTGGGCGGCGCGGCGGTCGGGCTCTCTGTGGGTTATTTCACCTTGATTGGCTAGTAGGCATTAATCAGTCAGTTGGCTCAAAACCAAAAGTATCATTATGGGAATAGTTTCCGTTCTTAGCTTTAACGTCCGCGGGCTGCGTGATAGGAAAAAAAGGCGATCAATCTTCAGGTTCCTGCACACAACATATCCAAAGTACGTGATCACTTTGCAGGAGACTCATTCGTCTACTGATATAGAACTTATTTGGGAAAACGAGTGGGGATCATCTGTAATATGCAGTCACGGCTCAGTTCACCAAGTGGCCATTTTATTGCCTCACAATTTTGGCGGAGTAATTCTTGGGAAACATAGTGATGACGTGGGCAGAATAGTCGGGTTGCGGTTTTCGCTCAATGGTGACCCATTTGCGGTTCTTAGTGTTTATGGCCCAGCCGTAGATATCCAGCGAGACAAAATTACCTTCTTTAATAAGTTACGGGAGGTAATGATAGAGTTTTCCGAAGCAAATACGGTGGTGGCAGGGGATTTAAACGTCCAGCTAGGGCCTCTCGATGCCGAGATAGGAAAATTCACCAACACAAGCGCTAGTTCGACGCTGCGAGAGATACTTGAAGAATTCTACCTAATAGATATATGGAGGCAAACAAATCCATCTGCTCGTGAGTTTACATGGAGACGCACGAACCCAAACCAACAATCCAGAATCGATTTCATATTTATCTCTGAAGCGATAAATTTTAATTACGAGGTACGAGCGAAAATATCGGCAGGAATTAAAAGTGACCACAGCGTGATTGAGATAAGCGCCACGCATAGCGGGCGCGAAAGAGGGCCAGGGCTGTGGCGATATAACAATCAGCTTCACGTATCTGATACGCTGTTCGTCGAACTAGTTAGAACTGAAATTACGAAGGCCAAAAACATTGTAACTCCGTATAGCGAGGATGTTAGCATCGGTCTAAAAGTTGAAATGTTATTAAGCAATATCCGGGTTATCAGCACTGTGCGAGGCAAGGCAATCGCATACGAACTGAGGAAAGAAGAAAAAGACTTATTGAAAATTGTTGGTGACATGGAAAAAGACATAAACACACTGAATGCTCAGCAAAAAGACATTTATGCAGAATCAAAGCAAAGACTTGATGAAATAATGTCCATGCGAGGATTACAGGCAATCATTGCCTCCGGTGCCAGATGGACGGAATTTGGAGAAAAAGCGAGCCATTTTTTCCTGGCTAGGGGAAAGCAGCTTTCGGCACAAAAAACTATAACCGAGATTAACGTTGGCGGGCAAATGATTACCGGTGATCGCAATATTTTACAGCACTGTGCAGACCACTTTGGGAAAGTATATTTGGCAAAAGGTGTCAATTCGCCAAAAATGAATGCATTTTTAACCAGTGAAAATGTACCTAAGCTTTCCGATGCCGAAAAAGCAAAATGTGAAGGTCTCATGTCGAATCAAGAATGTAAGTACGCGTTGAGCCAAATGAACAAAAATAAGGCACCGGGCGTGACGGGCTTTACGCCTGAATTTTTCTTGTTCTTCTGGAACGAAATCGGTGATATCATAGTGGGATACGTTAATGATGCATACGATAACGTTTTTTTTTGTCACGCAAATGCGTGGAATAATTACTTTAATTCCGAAGAAACAGGATCAAACTCTTTTACAGAACAAAAGGCCTATATGCTTGTTAGACGTGATCTATAAAATTGTCGCAAAAGTTGTTACTATCAGGATAGGGAATGTTATTCATAAGCTGGTATCCCCGGAGCAAACAGGGTTTATTAAAGGTAGGTTCATCGGGGAAAATACCAGACTCACTAGCGATGTGATAACCTACTGTGAAGCTGATCAGATCGAAGGAGTAATGATTGCCTGCGATTATCGCGCAGCGTTCGATTCCTTGGAGCATGATTTTATATTGGCGGCTCTTAAATCGTACAATTTTGGGGAAGGTCTTTTACAGTGGATCAGACTGCTGTATCATGAGGCGCAATTAACAGTAGCAAATAACGGCTTTACATCGCCGTGGTTCAGGTGTAACCGCGGCACTTTCCAAGGATCAGCATTGAGCGGCTCCCTGTTTGCGATGGCATTAGAAATTCTAGCAATAAATATCAGGGAAAATGCAAATATACGGGGAATTAAAATTAGTGGTGTTGAGACCAAGCTAAGTCTGTATGCTGATGACGTCACTGCCTTCCTGCAGGACCAACAATCTGCCGAAGCACTGATTCAGGTGATGCATGATTTTAGCGAAGCTTCCGGGCTGTCGTTAAATGCGGAAAAGAGTAACGTTATGTGGCTTGGACCAAAAAAGGGCAGTAATGCACCCGTTTGTGGAATCAAGGCGGTAAATAGTATTAAATCATTAGGCATAATTTTTAGTGCCACGAAATCTTGCATTGCTGACAATATAGACCCAGTATGCAAGAAAATTGGGAACATTATTAACATTTGGAGCCAACGAACACTTACTTTAAAGGGACGGATAACCGTCGCCAGGTCACTTTTATCATCCCAACTGGTGTATTTATGTTCCTGTGTTAAGATACCGAGAAAGAACATTGCAGCTATACAGAGTAAAATAATGAGGTTTCTATGGAGAGGCCGACCCCCAAAAGTAGCACAACGCATCCTGTGTCAAAATATAGAGGACGGTGGTTTAAAAGCGCCAAATACAGAACTTCTATGTAAGTCGTTGAAATTAGCATGGATTAAACGATTGTTCATTTGTGTAGACTCACCATGGCGTAAATTACTACAAGCGCGTATTGGTAAGTACGACTTGACCGATTTAATGCGGTCTTGTTTGGGGAAAGATGACATCCAGCGCTTAAAAATTCCATCATTTTACAAAGAGTTGATATTAGATTTCCAAGAATACTCGAATCAACCACTGAATTGCTCGAAAAACATTAAAAAAGAAGCACTATGGTTTAACAGAAGCATTCGTCAAGACAGGAAAACTGTATTCATTAGCGGTTTATACCAAGCGGGAATCAAAATAGTGGATGATTTGTTAAGAGACGAGGGGAGTGTAATGACGTTAAATGAAGTAAAAAACAGGTATCCAAGAGCGAGGTGTGATTTTCTTAGTTACCAAGCACTAATTGCGAAAATACCACAGTTGTGGAAAGACATGTTGATGAATGGAAATTTTAATGTGCTTTCGGAGAACGATAGAAACGAGCGGCTTTCCTTCAACATCAACGGAAAGGTGCTGAAGGTTACGGAAATTCGTTGTTCACATTTTTATAACGCGGCCTTAGGCTCTGGCGTTCCCAGTGCCATTTCTAGATGGGAAAACAGTGGTTACAATTTTTACAGATGGGAGAAGGTGCACACAATCCCGTACGAGTGCACAACATCAACAAAATTGCAAGCGTTGCAATATCGGGTAATACACAGATATATTCCAACGAGGCGATACCTGTTTATAAGGAACATCGTAGATTCTCCCTTGTGTAAGCAATGTAACAGCATGGATACCTTGGAGCACTTTTTACACCAATGCCATGCAGTGAAACACATATGGAATTTGTTGTTCGCAAAACTGAACACCACCGAATTAAATACCACGAAACATGTTGTTTTTGGAGCAATGGGTAAGAAACATGCAATGAATATGATAATACTCTGTACTAAACAATACATAGTACAATGTAAGCTTTCGTCTAACACCACAAATGTTACCTTCGCCGGGTTAAAAAGTTACCTAAATCATCATGTTGATATAGAGCGCCGAATTGCAGCATCAAATAATAAGCTAGACAACTTTTCTAAGAAATGGTTAAACATGTTAGATGGGGAGGGGAGACTGAAGTTGTGAGAGCCTGTCGACCCGCGCCGCCGCCGTAGCCAGAATGCGCCGAATTGTGTGCAATATTGAACTGTAATGCGCCGAATTGTATGCATACCGGATGCCATGTATGTACAGTGATGAGTGATCGACCGTGTGTTTTGATTATGATTGGTGTAAATAAATAGCGGGGAGCTCACGCTTCCCGTGAAAAAAAAAGAGAGAAAAAAAGCATGGGATCTGAGACATGATACATCAATGTCGTGTAAGGTGACTGCGTGTGCTACTGGTGTGTGAATTTTAGGTGCGTGTGCTACTGATTTGCGGTACAACTGTCGAGAGTTGACGAAATGAGGTCAATGACAACACGCAGTAGTGGTGACTGGTGAACCGATACGATATTTTCGTAGCAAGTATGTGTAATCAGTTGGTGCGATACATGGCTGATTTGTACAACATACAGCATCGCAACAAATGTGGAGACGGTCTCGCGCATGACTTGGGAAGGCATAATTCAAACGGATCCAGGGCCTGGTGTAAACCAGTTGCTGGATACCTGTCTGGAAGCTGCGCACAGGCTTTCTGGAGTTTGGTCAAAATGAGAGAAGCACGGGGAACAGATCGCTTTAAAAATTTATTACGTTGTAATAACTAGTTTTTTTCCGGATGTCTGTTACCCATTGTCTTTGGTGGGCTTGGATACTCAAAATAATCGGTCCCTAGGTGCATCCCTGGTATGGACGATGAAACGTAACAAGTACCAAATAGCGAAGCATTTTATTTCATCAGTGAAGTTGAGCGTTACAATATCATTTGGTTACACCTACAGATGTTTGAGATGCTTATGCGCAAATTGTAGTGTAGTTAGACACCGCGTTTACATGAGACTTTATATTCTCTAGGCATGAATTAATTATCTCTTCGGAAATTGAGGCAATTTGATAAATTGGGCCAAATTATGGCGCTTTTTTCCTTTCTAACCTTCCAGATTCATGTCCTCTACAGGTTTAAAAGTCCCAGTCTTTGGACGTCAAAGTCCCGTATAAACAACGCTAGGCTACGTTCGCGAACGGAATAGGAATTAACCCTGGAGGTGCTGGGGGGGGGGGACGTTTTTTGTCCGCCCCCTCTTAGTTTTCCCCGCCATAATCAGAAAATGCATAGATATCGAATTGAAACTTTAAGCAACTTGAAATGAATGGCTAAGCCACGTTTAGGAAAAAAAAATGGGTCCCGGCCAGGTCAGGTCAGGTCAATTGCATGACCACCAAACATCTTCTACCTGTAACACCACCGGCACAATGGTTAATCTAGCGACATGCAACTCATGGCACGTCATGAGGTCATTAGGGACTACAATATCTGGAATTGTCTATACCTGTGACCTAAGGTCAAGTTATAAAATCGTTCATTTATTCAATCATTCCCGCCATAATAGTCATCAAAACATGATTATCTCCCAAACTACTTTAATTTAATTAAAACTTTTTTTTACAGCATACGTGTAATGGTTGTAAACTCAGCCACCGAAAATGTCAGCAAGATGCGCCGCATGTGTGAAAAGTTATTCAAGAAAAACCTCGGGGGGGGGGGGGAGGCGGGGGCTGTCAGCCCCCCCCCGTAGGGCGAGGGTTAACCCACGTCCTACGGGAGGTTTTTACCTTCGCCCTACGGGGGGAGCCCGTTAACTTCCAAACCAAGAAACTTAGAGCAATGCAGTAAGAACCAGCATGTTGCCTGTCATGAGAGGAATCTAACGGTATGCGATTTTTAGGTTTCAGGTCAAGTGAATGACCTCGGATTTACCACGTCCAGAACAGCGATTTTGCTCTTCAGAAAACCTCAAAATTAGAAATTAATCAATGTAGACAAAATGGCATGTTCTTAGACCAATTTGGTTCAGAAATACAGAAAAAGTAGTTATTTGTTAGTATCTTGTAAAAAAAATCAAAAAAGTTATTAAAAAAATGACGTCATCCGTTTCTTACACTTAGGGAGCCATCACTCAGTCAAAAATGGAGATATTGCTTTGAAATTTAGTATGGGTATTGCCCATACTGGTTCTCTCACATATATTCCGGTTTTTCTTATATCTTTGAAAATTTTGATTTTGCGGGGATTTTTCCCAAAAAATACATAATTTTTTAAAATTTTAGGGTTCAAAAACCCAAAATATTGAAAATTCGAGATTGACATTTTAAGGACAATTTCATTTTGTATCTTTGGTGAATTGCGTTTGCAATTCGCTTAAAAAGTCTGTTTTCTACGATTTTTCAAATATTTCTCATTTTTTTACCAACATGACATCATCAAAACATAATTTCTCCCAAACTTCTTAACCAATTTCAATGAAATTTTACAGCATAGGTATAATTGTTGTAAACACACCTACCGAAAACTTTAGGAAGATGCGCTGCATGTGTAAAAAGTTATTCAAGCAAAACCTCAGGGGGGAGGGGGCTGTCAGACCCCGCCCCCCGTAGGGCGAGGGTTAATCTAGCGACATGAAACTCATGGCATGTCATGAGGTCATTAGGGACTACAATATCTGGGATTTTCTATACCTGTGACCTAAGGTCAAGTTATAAAATCGTGACCTTTTCAATGTAACCCTAGGTGGGGGGACGCATATTTATCAGTTTTAAAGGTATACATTTAGTTCATGTTTGCTCTAGCCACTAGTTTTGGCCAGAGACTAGGCCTGACCGGGCCCCATATCACGTCTCTGCTAGCACCGGGGCCTTGATCGGTCCCTTACCAGGAACGGGCCCCTACCAGTAACTGCCCGGCCTGGTCAGAACGAGGCCCCGTATAAATGAACAAAAATTCCAAGGAGTGGGCCCTGTTGTGATCGGGCCCTCGTCCTGACCGGGCCCCATATCACGCGTTTGTCAGCACCGGGCCCCTGCCTCGATCGGGCCTGACCAAAACCGGGTCCCTACCAGAAACGGGCCCGCATCAAGAATATGCAAGGACCGGGCCCTCGTTTTGACCGGGCCCCATATCACGCCTTTGCCAGCGCCGGGCCCTTGCCTCGATCAGGCCTTTCCAAGGCCGGGCCCCTGCCAGAATACGGGTCCTTTTGATGCGGGCCCCCTCATAAATTTCGGGGGGTCAGCTGACCCCTTTGCACCCCCTGCGTGCGCCACTGGGTGTCAGATTGTTAAAATGACTGCTACTATCGAATTATACGTGTGCAATAACCCATACAACATGTGTCGCATGGCTTTCGTAGACATGTGGCCTTTTGTGACCTGACCTTGACCCTTGCTTACAATTTCACTTTTGCTTATACGGGATATGTATTATACCTTTGAGAACACTTTGTGCGATAACAGTCGCAATCTAAGGCTTGTGATGGAAAGTATGGCCCAAAAACTAAAATATCTAAATTTTATCTTTGACCTGACCGTGACCCGACATGTGACCTTATTTGGCAAAGTTCGTGTATGTTTTGGATGCGTCTCATTGAGAGCTTAATAACCAGGGGGCGAAAAACGCCCCCCCCCCCAGCCAATGGCGTTCGGCTGAGACCCCAGCCAATGCCGGGTTAAGAGCTCAAACTTGATATCTTGAAACTTGATATGCTTGATATTGAAAATAATTGATATCTCAAACTTCGAGCTTATGTGGTCGCCCGCTCGGTCATCGCCCATAGAGGTGCTTGACTGGTACCGCCGTATAAGCCATTGTTTCGTTTATTTGCAGTCTGTTTCTCCATCGCAACTCTCCTGCATCGCGTACCTCAAATGTTTGCTTTTTAGGCTCATATTGACTTGACAACTTGCATGACAACCGGCAATGCAAATGCAACACCAGTAACCTCCGGCAATCACAGCAAACATGTAATCAGAGAGTGACAGCCGGCACCTGCCCTCCCTTTTCGCCATGACTCAGCATGCTGTACCGTTCCACAGACGCGCCTGCGATACGTGAGAAAAATCTGCCACCAGCGAAAGTCACCGACCGTTGCTGTTTCCCCATAAAACTGCCGCCGCGTCCACCATATGAGCACAGAACCGGAGAACCGTCGGATCGGATCGGATCGGATCAGTGCTCCAGTGAGGCGGCGGGTGTGACTTGTGGCAGACGTTTTCTTGTCGCCGCCACTTCGATTCGCCTGTCAGTGTCGAGCGCACCAGGCGCGTGTGATCGCCGAATTTTCTGAAGGCGGATCAAAGCAGGTACGAAGGCAAAGTCGTCTGCTGCACGAGCATAGCGGCTGCTGCCTGGCACATGGTTGCGATATAAAATTGTGTGTATAATTTTGGGTTTCTTGTTCTTTTTTGTATTATTGAATTATTTTTGCTTCCTCCTAACGTTATATTATCTTAAGCCACACTTTGAACAAATAACAAGACTAGGATCTACAAAGTTGTTGATGAAATATGCATAATTATTGAAATATCACCCCAAGTCTTAAGTTTTGTACCCATGTCGATTGTCGATGCCAATGTTGATGCTTGTAGAACGCGTTTTCCGTATATTTTGTGGTTTTTCACTGACAAGTACATGTTTTGACATGACGAGTACAAGTACATGTGTTTTCGCTGACAATAAAGTTACCATTATGCAGCTTGGTAACTTTCGGAATGATTGATTTAATCGCCTATATTTCCATAATTAATCAAATTCTAGTCGGCATTTGAACCAAAGAAGGTTGTCAGACTTAGCCTATGATGTCATTCCTGTAACTAATGTATACATGTATGTAACTAATGTCAGTGCTGTGCATTTTCTAAATGTTGTGCATTACATGTTTAAGTCCTCGTGATTCTATAAATTCTTCCATCTAAAAGAAAGTGTATCCATTCCAATATTCACTTTGTTGAAGCTGCACAGAGTTACAGAAGCTACCAGAGGACTAGGGTGTATTGTATAACACTCTTATAGTGCAAACCAACTGTTGGTTCTTTCAACTACACGTGCGGTATAAAACAGATACAATCATTCATTCAAATTTTTAAGAAGTATGCGGTATGAAACTATAAGTGTTTTAGAAATGTTGCATACAACTTAATCTTATATCGTTATTATGTTTTAGTTCATGGTTGTTATAAATATCGCATTCATTTTGTGGTGCAACTAATTGTAGGACCCAACAGTTCTCAAGTTCCAACACCAAGCTATTATGTTTTTCAAACCATACCAGATCACTCCTTCCCTGCCCACAGAAGCCATGAAGCTGTGCTATATCCTGCTGCTGTCGCTGGTCGCCGTGGTCGCGGCTGACTCCTACAACCAACACCAGAACAGCTACCCTCAGGAGGGGACGTCGCCGTCCAACTACTATAGCAGCAGACAGGGCCGGCCCAGCAAGAGAGGAGGACTTGTAGGGTTAGTAATTAATGAAAAGCTCCGGATAAAAAACGAACGCCCTCTCTGAAAAGGTATGTATTGCAAGTTGTTTGACACACAGCAGTTTTTATGGAGGTCTTTGCCTGAAGCTTTCGAAATTCTTACCGTAGACGTTCTCATAGTTTGTCAATAATGGTTTATTTATTTGGAGCAAATTTCATATTTCCTATTTGCACTTATTTCTTCATTATTGACGCGACTACGTTGATGAATTTATTTCGCTCGAGGACTTTAAAATATTTTCGATTAACGAGGCTATCGTATTTTTGCTCTACTTTAATACAACCGCATTTAGTAACATATCTTTGGACACAAAAACTGAAATAAACAATGGAACGTGAGCCATATAAGATTCACTAGGCTACAAGATAACTAAAATTTAGCGCATGTCAAAATTTTAGACTGTTTTGTGCCAATAAGTTTTGTTTTGCTGTGAAATACCCAATCGTTCATTGACATTCAACTAATCTGTTTCGCCCACACATCTCAGCGTTTTATTTTACATAGCGACATAACTTAGCCCTATCATGGTGCACAACGCACATCAATTGGCATGCGTAGGTTTTGCATGTATGTACCAAAATGTATGCACATGCCATTTTATCGTGTGACACAATTACATACACCGCCTTATTTCAGAATGGTGAAGCGGTTCTTCGGCTTTGGTGTCAACCGGCGTCAGTATGGAGGCACCGGATTCGCCACTGGCACTGGCACGGGCTACACGGGCGCTGGCACCGGCGGAGGACAGTATGTCGGACAACATGGCAGCTTCGTCGCCCCGGCCGCCACCACCGGCGGTGGATGTGAGTTTATTAACCAAATCAGTCTCAATCAGCTTCCCTTACCTTTCTTACTGCTCAGTGCTCATGAGGTATCTTTAAATTTATTCGCCAACGTTTGTGCGCACATTGTCGACGTCGACTGTGCTTTTCTCTTTGTCATGACGTTATATCTTCCCAGATAGAGCCCTATTGCATGACATAACACCAAAAACACATTTAACCCGCGCCCCGCTGGGGGAGGGGGGACAAAATATTACGCCTCCCCCTTCCGGATTTTCACAATAACTTGAAAACTATTATAGATATCGAGGTGAGATTTTAAGTACCTTATGCATAATCAATTATACGTCTTCTCACCAAATTTAAGTGAAATTAATGTAGAACTTTGGGAGATAATGACGTTTGAATGACATGTCATGCCATTTTTGGTGGAAAAACAATACATGTTTGAAAAATCGTAGACAATCAAATTATTATGCAAATTGCAAAATAAAAAAGATGAAATGAAATGACTTTCTGTTCCAAATGGCTATCTCGGGTTTTCGAAATTGAGGGCTTTTGATCTAAAAAAAGGATTTTGTCGGAAGGATTTCCACATTTGTTTTTTTAGATATTGAAATCATCGGAAGATATATTAGAGAACGAAGTATGGACGATAACCCAACCATATCCCAAAAGCAATATCTTTATTTTTTGACTGACTTATGGCTCCCTAAGTATAAGTATCTCATGACGTCATTTGTTTAAGTTAAGTTGTTTGGCTTTCAGTGACCAGATACAGACAAATAAATGCCACCGTTGTATTTCTGAGACAAAGCTGGTCTAGAAACCTGCCTTTTTGTATTTATATTAACCCGCGCACTGCAAGGGGGTTGATTTCCGACCCCCCCTCAGGTTTTTCAAAGATAGCGGAAAAACGGCGGCGCGCAGCGCCGCCGGGTTTTCGCACACCTGTCAGGACATCAATTGCGCACACTTTGGAGATAAAAAATGTAATCGGGTCATCTCAGGTCAGGTCACCAGACCAGGTCAAGTGACCCCACCTCCAAAAATGTTTGCAGTTGTGCCAAAGCCAGAGTTTTTCACCGATCAGTTTGAAACTTACAGGATGTCATGAGGGCATAAGTACTTACAATTCGTTTATCTCGGAATTTTGATGTCGGTGACCTAAGGTCAGGTCAATTTCGTAGCCTCCCCATAATAAGTCAATGGGGAAATATACAAATGCTAAGGATATGCATGATATTAGTCCAATTACTTCTGGATCATGTTATTATAGGATATTCTTGATGATCCAAGTGTAAGTTTTGTTCAGTGACCCTATTGAGTCATTTGAGGTCATGCGAGGTCACCATCACTTTTTTGTCAATAACTCCCGACATAATGCAGATAGAGGAGGAAACAGACATCAATGTGTTTGTCTCGTCGAGACACGTCTTCCCATATGCAACATGTCATATTTGGGTCACCACTTGACTGACCTGAGGTCAAATTTTTAAGTTGACGTAACAAGGTCACGATGTACATCATTCAAAGCACCTTGACAATATAAATACAATGGCGTAAACAGTTTTCCGTTATCTTTATTACATAAAAAGTTAATAGCGAAAAACGATTTAGCAAAAAAACGTCATTGTTTTCTTTTTTGACCTCTGGAGCGTCAAATATTGACCTGAGATCAAATTTGAGGACACCTGAGTAATTGCAAATTGCACTGGCTGGCGTTTTCTTTTTTCGGTTTGTTTCTAGCTAGCATAGTTTCTGAGATATATGGGAATTTCTGGAGCGATGTCCTCAAACAGGAAAAAACGGGAAAATTTGACCTTTGATGACCTCTGGTGACCTCAATTTTGACCTGACCTACAACAATACTGAATACTTTCGATAGAACATGTAAGAAGCTATCAAATGCCGTTTTCCGCTTCCCGCTACGTAGCGTAGTTTTCGAGATCTCAGGGGGGGGGGGGCGGAAATCAAGCCCCCCCTGCAGTTCGTGTTCGGCGCAAAGCCCCTGCAGTGCGCGGGTTAACCCTCGCCCTACGGGGGGGGGGGGGGGTCCTGAGGTTTCTATTTGCATAACTTTTTCAACATGCGGTGCATCTTGCTGAAATTTGCAGTAGCTAAGTATATGACAATTATACGGATGCTGTAAAAATTTCATTGAAATTGGTTGAGAAATTTGGGAAATAATAATGTTTTGATGACGTCATGTTGGTGGAAAAACGATAAATGTTTGAAAACACGTAGTAAACAGTTTCAAAGAAAATTGCAAACACAATCAAGCACAGATATACAATGTCATTTTCTTTAAAATGGCAATCACGGATTTGCGAAATTTTGGGTTTTTGATCCCCAAAATGAACATGAACTGATTTTTTTTGGGGGGAAAAATCACCACAAAATCAAAATTTTGCAAAGATGTGAATAAAAAACGGAATATATATATATATATATATATATATATATATATATATATATATATATATATATATATATATATATATATATATATATAAGAGAACTGAGTATGGACAATACTCAAACCAAATTTCAAAGAAATATCTCTATTTTTGAATGAGTGAAGGCTCCCTAAGCGTAAGAAATTCATGACGTCAATTTTTTAATAACTTTTTTTTTATTTTTGTTTCTCAAATACGAATAAATAATTACCTTTTCTGTATTTCTGAGACAAAACTGGTCTAGGAACATGCCTTTTTATTTACATTTATCAATTTCTCATTTTTAGGTTTTCTGACTGAGCAAAATGGCTGTTCTGGACATGGTCGATCGAGGTCATTCACTTGACCTGGAAGGTCACTTGTTGACCCGAAACCTAAAAATTGCATACCGTTAGCTTCCAAACATGACAGGCAAAATGTTGGTTCTTACCTAGTTGCTCTATGTTGCTTGGTTTGGAAGTTAACAGGGTGGGGGGGGGGGGGGTGGGGATCTTTTTAGGAAGGTAGGGCGAAGGTGAAAAAAGCTCCCGTAGGGCGAGGGTTAATCAATTTCAAATTGTGTCCTTTTTGTGACCTGATCTTGACCTGAGGGCCATTATATGGGGTCAGGTTGTGAAATGGCTGCTATTATCGAATTATACGTGTAAAATAACCCATACAACATGTGTCGCATGGGTTTCGTAGACCTGTGATCTTTTGTGACCTGACCTTGACTTTTGTTTACAATTTTAGTTTTGCTGATGCGGTAGATGCATTATACGTTTGAAAGCATTTTGTGCGATACTAGTCGCAATCTAAGGCTATGGATGGAAAGTATGGCCCACAAACTGAAATACCTCAATTTTGACATTTTCCTGACCGTGACCTGACATGTGACCTTATTGTGAAAATGTCGGGTATGCTTTTGATGCGTCTCATTGAGAGCTTTCGATTGCCGCCTTGCGCGTCTCGCTGCGGTTATTGGTTCGGAAGAATCTTTAACGAGGGGCGGAATCTGCCCCCCAGTGTTCGGCCGGATACCCCAGCGGGGCGCGGGTTAAGTTATTCAATATGCGAACATTTTAATGCACCTAAAAAGGAGCAGTACAAACATAACTACCCTCACCCTGTACTTGATATTGATAGTATTGAATAGTGCTATCGTATAAACCGTTGTGTTGTCTACCGCAGTTGGCCTGAAGACGGTCCTGCTCATTTGCGCGGCCGCCCTGGTCGGTCTGGCGGCACTCGCGGGCGCCATATACCTCGCCACCACGCTTAACAGCTCTGGCCGTGGCCTGGACACGGACGAGTGGGAGGTGGACCACTCGGTCTGGATGGACCAGCTGCAGAGGGACTTCGAGGACTCGTGGGCCGAGGATTAGATGGAAGGCTTATGTTCCGTACTCTGACTGCGAACACGGCCAACTGGCAAACGTTGAGGGAAGGCCGTGGCGTTTTCTGCCAGCCAAATGACATCCTCGCCAAATAACGAAACGATTGACCATGTTGTCCGCCTCATACTCAGCATTCCTCTTCGAAGCACATCGTCTGTGATTTTTCACCAGCGTATTGATTACGAACCGATAATCGTACTAGCAGAGCTCTTTGCTTGAGCAAGGGCTACTTGAAATTTCATCTTGCTTATTGACCGCATAAACAACATATGTGGAACTACTTTCTTAATAATGTATTATTATTGTGTTCGAGTTGGACCATACAAACATTTGTGATAGTCCATTTGAATACACTTGTTAGACTTATAACACAGCAATCAACCTATTTTCCCAAAAACATGTTCCGTGGGCAGCTCTGGGCGTCGATGAAACAGGAGGAATTGCACCGAGAAAAAGGAGTATATATGTATATTAGTTTCAAACCATTATGAACAGCAATACTCCCGAAAGACAATTGGAAATCCCCGACCCATGATGCAATATGATCTTGTGTTTCAGATCGAGCTGTTACTGTGTTTTTATGCCTGCGTTATGATGACAGACATTTCGTTTTTTTTTACTTTTGGTGTATTGTTCTGTTTTGTTATATTTTGTTTTGTGTTTTTTTACTGCATTGTTGGTGATAAGATAGTGTGTACCTCCTATTATAATGTGCTTATTTATTTTGTTAACGCCTGTGACAATAAAATGTATGTTACGCTCTTATGAAAACGCCTATTTTTCTGCCAGTTACAGAAGAGCTTCTTTAAAGGGAATAGTACACCTTGGGTAAAGCATGTGGAATGATGGAAAAGAGTGTCTTGATTACGGTTCTGGCATTCGTTTTCGCGAAAAAGTACTAATTTGTCATAATTTGAAAAATATTGATATTAATACAAATGACGTCACAATAATCTTGCGCCACCAAAACGAGTGGTGACGTCATACCGGCAAAAGTCTATCCTTGAATGACAACATGTAAGCAACACTAACAAACTCGTTCGCTGGGTCGCGACTCGCGAGTATATTGGTCGCGATTGAAAATGTGTGAATGTGTACACTATGGCCTTATATGAGTAGAGTTGGAGTGGTGTTGCGTGAACACATACCAATAATGTTCATCTGCATAAATAAATGTGATATACCTAACCGCAAATGTGTTTAAATGTGTGTTCATCGGTGTGTGCTGGATGTAAATAGATGTGTGGATGCGCATTTAATATTGCAGATACCGGTACGACCTACCCATCAAAAGGTGTGCCTTTTCAAGACGTGTGTCGACATTGTTTTTAATTGGAAATCCAATGCAAATTGACAAAGTTATAGACAATAATATTTTGAGCTAAACGTCAATTCATCGTAAACGAAAAACACTGTATCCAAATTTAATCGATATATTGCATGAACGCCGACAAGCCACTAATCAACAAATGCGTATTATTACGAAACATCTATTGGTAATTTTCAATTGGAAATCGTTCACAATTGACAAAGGTAATTACTTAAAACGGTAACAACATGAAGAATGTATCCCTAATGTATCGCAGTTACAGGTGAATGTGCTTTTATTGCGGATAATATTGTAGCTACCGGTACGAGCCACCCATCAAAAGGTCTACCTTTTCAAGACGAGTGTCGGTATTATTTTCAATTGGAAATCCAATGAAAATTGACAAAGTTATGGCGAATAATATTTATAGCTCATCACAAACTTGCCACAAGACAGCGTAATGCAAGAACACACATTTGCAACATTTAATCGATATATTGCAGGTACCGAGACCAGCCACCCATCAAAACATGCGTATTTTTACGAAGCATCTTTTGGTAATTTTCAATTGGAAATCGGTTCAAAATTAACCAGGTTATGTATTCAAAGCCTGAAGTCACGTGTATAATAAGGGCATACATTCTGGATGCTTCTCCTGCAGCGAACATTGCAGTTACAGGTACGAGCCACCCATCAAAAGATGTGCATTTTCAAGACGAGTGTCGGCATTACCCTCAATTATAAATCCAATAGAAATTGACAAAGTTATGGCCAATACTATTTATAGCTTATGAACACATCGGGGGGTGACACTGCTTGAGCGAGCGCCGTATAGGCAGCCTCGTCTGAGCCAAAAAGACTTGATCTGACGTAACTGGCGGCAGAGCGCGCAGCGCACAGCCGGCGCTGGCGACGTCCGTGACACGGCTGCCTCAGGCGCATATGCCCGGGAACAGGGGAGGGGGCAGAGGGTGTTCTTGTCCCCCCCCCCCCACTTCAGGACGGCCCCCAACTTTGGCTAGGCTCAGCTTAACGTTGCGTAAAAGAAGGCTCGTATTAGACACCGAAATTATAAGGTTTATCCACAAAATTCGTCATTTGCAAGACAGCTTTTCTCGACCTCTGCCTGCCTTGACCGCGGATTTTACCATGTTCGAGCGGGCCTGTTTTAACATGGGCTCTCGGTTCGCAGAAAACAGCCCGTCATGAGAGGGCCCTCATTAGGACGGCCCCGACATACCACATTTTGTCAGGATCGGGCCTGATCAAGACCGGGCCCCTGCCATACTGCCATGCCAGGAATGTGCCGGTGATATCAATAATTCGAAGGAACCGGACTCGCCGTCTGACCGGGCCCCTGATACAAGCCTTTGCCAGCACTGGGCCCCTGCCTCGATTGGGCTTGACCAGTGACGAAGACCGGGCCGCTTCCACGACCAGGTTCGTATCAATAATTTGCAAGGACCAGACCCTGTTATGACCGGGCCTTTGCCAGCACCCAGACCCTGCCTCGATCGGGCCTGACCAAGAACGGGCACGTATAAATAATTCGCAAGGACCGGGTCATGTTGTGACGGGTCCCTCGACCTGACCGGGCCCCATAACATGCCTCTGCCAGCCCCGGGGGCCTGCCTTGATCGGGTCCCTACCAATAACAGGCCCGTATCAAGCATTTGCAATGAGTAGGCCCTGTTGTTACCGGGCCCTCGTCCTAACCGGGCCCCATATCACGCCTTTGCCATCACCGGGTCCCTGCCTCGATCGGACCTGACCAAGACCGGACCCTTACCAGGTGCTGGCCAGTATCAATAATATGCAAGGACCGGGGGCATGTTGTGAACGGGCCCTCGTCCTGATGGGGCCCCATGCCACGCCTTTGCCAGCACCAGGCCCCTGCCTGACCAAGACCGGGCCCCTACCAGAAAGGGGCCAGCATTCAGAATATCCAAGGACCGGGCCCTCGTCCTGACCGGCCCCCATATCACGCCAATTTGCCAGAAACGGGCCCCTGTCTTGATCAGGCCTGACCAAGACCGGCCCCCTGCCAGCGCCAGGTATGAGCCAGAATATGGGGCCATGTGATGCGTGCCCCTCATAAATTGGGGGGTCAGCTGACCCTTTTGACCCCCTCGCCCTGTGTGCGCCACTGGCGAGTTGTAACTGTCGGCTGACTTACGTGTTCCGCTTGAACGTGGGGCCGGCGAAGGAGCCGGTTGCCGCCAGTGACGTCATCCGGGGTTCGCCGAGTTCAAGATAAAATGGTTCGTATCCTTACCTGGTTATAGGGCCTTGGAACACATGATGCGTTTGGGTGACGGTCGGTTCAAGTAGCGCAAACGAAGTTCGGTAGGAATACTAATGACGTATGCGAAACGTCACAAGATTAGGCCCTTTAAAATATGAACAAATATACCCAACGGTTTTTGCGTTGAAACTGAAAAATTTCAGATTTGTATATTTTTGCTGTACTCCCGACAATCTGGCTATCTCAGTTAAAAACTAATGTTAAAGGTGTACTATTCCCTTTAACCCTCGCCCTACGGGAGCTTTTTTCACCTTCGCCCTACGGGGGGGGGGGGGGGCTGACAGCCCTCTGTTAGCTTCCAACCCAAGCAACTTAGAGCAATGCGGTAAGAACCAGCATGTTCCCTGTCATGAGAGGAATATATCAATATGCGACTTTTAGGTTGCAGATCAACGGGTGACCTTCCAGGTCAAGTGAATTACCTCGGATCGACCACGTCCAGAACAGCGATTTGGTCTGTCAGAAAATCTCAAAATTAGAAATTGATAAATGTAAATTAAAAGGCATGTTTCTATATCAGTGTTGTCTCAGAAATACAGAAAAGGTAATTATTTGTTCGTATCTTGTCAAAAAAGTCAAAAAGAGTTATACAAAAATGACGTCATGAGTTTCTTATACTTCGGGAGCCATCACTCAGTCAAAAATAGAGATACTGCTTTGAAATTTGGTTTGCGTATTTCCCATACTCAGTTCTCTCACATATATTCCGATTTTTCTAACAGCTTTGAAAATGTTGATTTTGTGGTGATTTTTCTAAAACAATCAGTTTTTTTATTTATTTTAGGGGTCAAAAACCCCAAATTTCGAAAATCCGTGACCGCCATTTTAAATAAAATGCCATGTTTTATCTTTGCTGAACAGCTTTTGCAATTTTCTTCAAAACTTTGTTTTCTACGATTTGTTTTAAATATTTAGCGTTTTCCATCAACGTAACGTCATCAAAACATGATTATCTCCCAAGCTACTTGACCAATTTCAATGTTTTTTTTTACAGCATACGTATAATTGTTGTAAAATTTTGTGGTCATATTTTAGTTGAGCTAACAGGTATAAATATGCCAAAAATCTAACTTAATAAAAGCAGATGCCAGTTATGTATTTTTCTGTGTGAGAAGTACGCATTCATCCTAACATTTTTTAAACAGCATTTTAAGTATTTGAGTTAGCAACCAGCAATACTCGAACACACACACACACACACACACACACACACACACACACACACACCCACCCACCCACCCACACACGCACACACGCACACACGCACACACGCACACACGCACACACGCACACACGCACACACGCACACACGCACACACGCACACACGCACACACGCACACACGCACACACGCACACACGCACACACGCACACACGCACACACGCACACACGCACACACGCACACACGCACACACGCACACACGCACACACGCACACACGCACACACGCACACACGCACACACGCACACACGCACACACGCACACACGCACACACGCACACACGCACACACGCACACACGCACACACGCACACACGCACACACGCACACACGCACACACGCACACACGCACGCACGCACGCACGCACGCACGCACGCACGCACGCACGCACGCACGCACGCACGCACGCACGCACGCACGCAAGCACGCACGCACGCACGCACGCACGCACGCACGCACGCACGCACGCACGCACGCACGCACGCACGCACGCACGCACGCACGCACGCACGCACGCACGCACGCACGCACGCACACACACACACACACACACACAACAAAAACGGCCCAACTTTGGCCGAGCGACCTACTCTTAGTGTAAATCTTTGCTTCGGCCCTCTCCGATTTTAAAGCATTTGTTTCCCCTTTCCATCAATGGGCCTCCTGTTCCCGACAACCCTGACATCGACGATCCTTATCCTTCTGGTACGGCGCCTCCTGGCCAGTCCCCGGCGTCGGCAGCCGTCTCCACGGAGCCTCGTCGGTCCGACCCGGCGCCCGTCTCTACGGAGCCTCGTCGGTCCGACCCGGCGCCGGCAGCCGTCTCCACGGAGCCTCGTCGGTCCAACCAGGCGCTGGTAGACAAAGGTGTCTGCACACCAGTATTCTCAGAATTGTCAGACCCGAAAGACATCGGCCGCCAAGTCAGTCGTCTGCCAGAGTTGACAGACCACGAGCGCTTGTCTGCTTTGAAGGATAGTTGGGTACCGGATCCTAAGTGTCTGGCGTCGTGTCAACACATGATGTCTGGCGTGTTGCGTCGCAGAGCATGCACCAAACAGCAGTTTGCTGACTTCAAGTGTCTGGCTTTTTCCCAGTTTGATGAGCACACCGGGGCATGGTGCATACGCTGCCTGCTGTTTCGAGTGTCGGAAGAGGGAGGAGGTTGTGGAGGCAGGGGTCAGGTAATGGGGAAGCTCGTGACACGTCCCTTGTCCTGCTTCAAAAACCTGACAGGAAAGAAGGGCGCCGACAGCCGTCTCCACGGAGCCTCGTCGGCCTGACCCGGCGCCGGGAGCCGTCTCCACGGAGCCTCGTCGGTCCGACCCGGCGCCGGCAGCCATCTCCACGGAGCCTCGTCGGTCCGACCCGGCGTCGGCTGCTATCTCCAAGGAGCCTGGTCGGTCCGACCCGGCGCCGGCAGCCGTCTCCACGGAGCCGCGTCGGTCCGACCCGGCGAAGGGAGCCGTCTCCACGGAGCCTCGTCGGTCCGACCCGGCGTCGGCAGCCGTCTCCACGCAGCCTCGTTGGCCCGACCCTGCGCATGGAGCCGTCTCCACGGAGCCTCGTTGGCCCGACCCTGCGCATGGAGCCGTCTCTACGGAGCCTCGTCGGTCCGACCCGGCGCCCGTCTCTACAGAGCCTCGTCGGTCCAACCAGGCGCTGGTAGATAAAGGTTCTGCACACCAGTATTCCCGGAATTGTCAGACCCGAAAGACATCGGCCGCCTAGTCAGTCGTCTGCCAGAGTTGACAGACCACGAGCGCTTGTCTGCTTTGAAGGATAGTTGGGTACCGGATCCTAAGTGTCTGCCGTCGTGTCAACACATGATGTCTGGCGTGTTGCGTCGCAGAGCATGCACCAAACAGCAGTTGGCTGACTTCCAGTGTCTGGCTTTTTCCTAGTTTGGTGAGCACACCGGAGCATGGTGCATAAGCTGCCTGCTGTTTCGAGTGTCGGAAGAGGGAGGAGGTTGCGGAGGCAGGGGTCAGGTAATGGGGAAGCTCGTGACACGTCCCTTGTCCTGCTTCAAAAACCTGACAGGAAAGAAGGGCGACCTAACTTTGCATGCGAACACCGACTACCATATGAACAACCAGGTTCGTGTAAGTGAATTCCTCGCTAGAGCACAGACAAAGCATGGCGTCGGTGCACAGATGGCGGCCGTGAAGAGGATTCAGGAGGAACAAACTGTGGCGGCTCTTCACTCCATTGCTGACACGGTACGGCTTGCTGCCACTCAAAACATCGCCCTTCGTGGACATCGCGACGCCGGGCGCATTGACCCTTCTGGAGCCATGCCAGACGTTAACGATGGCAACTTCCTAATGCTCCTGAGGTACCGGATCCATGTTAGAGACAAAGAGCTCGCGGAACATCTACGATGCGCACCTTCCAATGCGCTGTACACATCAAAGATATCTCAGAACAACTTTCTTCGTGTACACGCTGATATCATCAAAGAGTCGGTAGTTCAGCGTGTGATGGAGTCGCCATTATGGTGCGTCAGCGCTGACGAAACGACCGATCGGTCTTCCCGCGAGCAATGATCGTGACACTCCGCTATGTCGCGACCCGCAGCTTGGCCATGTGGTGAGGGAAGATCCGGTGGCCGTACTGGATGTTTTCCAGGAGCTGGGAGAAGACGGCGAGACGTCTGGAGAGAAGCGGCTCACAGGAGCGAACATCGGTAATGTTCTACTGAGCAAGGTGCGGGAGCTCGGGGTTCCTATCGAGACCCTAGTGGGGCAGTCATATGATGGGGCAGCTTCCATGGCAGGTGAGCGGATTGGAGTGGCGGCAGTGGTCAAGAACGAGGCGCTGATGGCGGACTATTTCCACTGCGCCTCTCACGGCGTCAATCTCGCCATGTCCCAGATGGTGAAAGTACCTGCGATAAAGAACGTCATCGGCATCATCGAAAACACAGTGGTGTTTGTCACAGACAGCGCGAAGAGGACAGACGCCATGGCGCGAGGACAGGAGCGCGCGGGCGTCCCGCAGCACGCCCTGCAAAAAATGTCTACGACGAGGTTCGTTGAGAGGCACACAGCCGTGGAACGCTTCGCAGAGCAGTTACCGGCCATCGCTGAAACGCTGCTGGAAATGTAGCAGTGGCGGGACCCCAAAGCCAACGCAAACGCCGCGCTGTACCTAAATGCTCTGCAGCGGTCAGAGTTCATGATCGCCCTGTCCGTCCTTCTGCAGATGCCGGGTCTTCTGCCGATAAGTTGCGCGCTGCAGGAAAAGGGTGCCGGCCTGACTGAGTCCCTGCGTCTGGTTGACGACGTCTCCAAAACCATGCGCACGCTGAGTAGCGACAACGCGGAATTCTCCGCAGAGTTCAAAGAGGCGGAGAGCGCTCTGCAGTCCCTCGGCGGGTCTGTCATTCGGAGACCGCGTGTCACCCAGGGCCGCAACACTCACCGTGCCGCAGCACAGCCGGACCACGAAGATGGTGTCTCCGACACGGAGTCTCTATTTCCGTGCAAACATCTTCGCACCAGCGATTGATTTGATCATCTCTAACCTGGACGCCCGCTTCGGACGACACCAGTGGCTCAGCTTCGCCCTAAGCCGCCTGGTCCCGAGCCGCGTGGTCGCCGTTGAGTGGAAGGAAGCAAAACCTGCGTGGGAGAAATACCAGCAGTTCCTCCATCTTCGGAAAGACAGGCCGAGGCAGAGTTCATCATCTGGAAGGGACGGTGGTCGCGTACTCCGCCTAGTGATCGACCAACGATGGCCATCGGAGCCCTCGCTCCATGCGGAAGTGCGGCGTTCCCGACGGTGGCGACAATGCTGAAGATCTTGGCGACGCTGCCAGTGTCAACCGCTGAGTCGGAGCGCACTTTCTCGAAAGTGAACCTCACCTTGTCGGCCATCCGCGCGACCATGACCGAGGAGCGTCTGGAGTCGCTGATACTCCTGCAAGCGCACCGTACCGAAGTACCGGCCACGTCTGAGGTGGTCAAGCGGTTTCTGGATGGTCCGAGGCGACGTCACTGAAGACTTGTAAGTACTGTGTTAGCACTTAGCAGCACTGAACACGGCCATAGACGGGAATATATAAGCATTAAATGTGTATTTTCTACAGCTTTCATGACAATTTGGTATTATAATAAGTGACTTGTAATTTAAGCTGCTCTAAATATTTGCATTTAGTAAATGAGATTCAGCAAAGAACATGTCATAATTACTGTAGTTTACTGTAGTCATACTTAAAATATTATAATTGAGGTCTGGATCGAATTTCATGATCTACGTACGTTTCGTGATTGGTCAATGGCCAACATGGTGAGAACACGTTGACATTGTACCTTTGTCGACTTACCTATATTGTGGGAGAATGGCGTTCGATTATGTGATGAAAACTTGTTTATGGGCAGGGGCGCAGCCAGGGGGGGGGGCTATGGGGACTCTAAAGACCCCCCCCCCCCCCGTCGCGGCTCAGAGGGGCCCATCTCGGGTTTGAAAGGGGCCCATCGTGAACTCAGAAAGGGCCTATTTCAGGCCTGATAAAACCAAATTTAGCCTCAGAAAGCGAGCATCTCAGGTCCAGAAAAGGCCCATCTCAGCTCTCAGGCCCGGGAAGGGCCCATCTTAAGTCCGGATAAAGCCCATCTTTAGGTCAAAAAGGGCCCATCTCAGATCTGGAAAGAGCCTTCTTTAGGCTCTGAATGGGCTCATCTTAGGCTCGGAATGGGCCCATCTTAGGCTCTGATTTGGCCCATCTCAGGTTTTGAAAGGGTCCATCGTGAACTCAGAAAGGGCCATCTCATGTCTGGAAAGGGCCCATCTTAGGCTCAGAATGGGCCGGTCTCCGGTTTGGAAAGGGCCCATCGTGAATTCAGAAAGGGTCCGTCTCAGGTCTGAAAAGGACCCATTTTAGGCTTTGAAAGTAAGCAGCCTGCATCTCAGGTCCGGAAAAGGCCCATCTCTGCTCTTAGGCACGGGAAGGGCCCATCTCAGATCCGGAGAGGGGACCATCTTAGGCTCAGAATTGCCGGTCTCCGGTTTTGAAAGGGCCCATCATGAATTCAGAAAGGGCCCGTCTCAGGTCTGAAAAGGGCCCATTTTAGGCTTTGAAAGTGAGCAGCCTGCATCTCAGTTCCGGAAAGGGCCCATCTCTGCTCTTAGGCCCAGGAAGGTCCCATCTCAGATCCGGAGAGGGGCCATCTTAGACTCAGAAAGGGCCCATCTTAGGTCTGGGAAAGGGCCCATCTTAGGCTGTGAATGGGCCCGTCTTAAGCTGTGAATGGGCCCGTCTTAAGCTCAGAATGGGCCCATCTCAGGTTTTGAAAAGGCCCATCACATCACATTTGAAAGGCTCTTTTGCTGACGTGCCCGAGTGTGGACGTGTAGCTCAGATACCTGATCGCGACGATTTTGGCGCAAACTAGTGCAGGGAGTATTGTTCTTTTTTGTGTTGTATGTTAAGTTAGTTAGGTAGGGTAAAGTATTATTGATTTTGTGTTAGTTTTCCAGTGTTAGAGCTCTTGGCGCTGTGTGTTAGGGTTTTCTTTAGATGCTTTAGTTGATTTATTGATTAAAAATAGGGGGAGTTCAGGGATGGACATGGCTGCTATTGAAAGGATGGTGGCAGATGCTGTAGGAAAGGAAACTGTGGCAATGCAGGAGATAACAAAGCTGAAAACTGACCAAAACAAAGTTTTGAGATGATAGAAAACCTAAAAACTGAAGAAAAAAAACTGTGGACTGAGCTCACAAAACTAGATAGGAACCTTGATGAGGTTTAGCAATACAATAGGAAGAGCTCACTGATCCTAGGTGGTGCATTCCCCGAAGGTAAAGAAGGAGAAACCCCTGGCGAAACCAGAGAGACAGCAATGAAAGTCATCAAAGAGAAACTAAAAGTCAACATGAAGGGAGGCATTGCTGCCTGCCACAGGCTCAGAAACAAAAAGAGGGTCATCATTATGTTTCAGGACCTGGATGACCGCGAAGCGGTGTACCAGGCCAAGTTTGAACAGAGTGGTGAGTGGGCAGAGAAAGTTGCTGTTCATGAGAACCTCACTGAGAAACGTGCTAAGATGATCTCCCTTCTGGAGGAAATGCGTAAAAACAGAGACATCCTGAACTACTACACAAAAACGGCAACATCATGGCCAGGGACGCAGCAAACAAACGTTACAGCCGCATACAGCCATGGTATACAGCTGATGAAATCAAAAGTACAGTGCAGTGTGCACCTCTCAAAACTCAGGGGCAAACAAGCAGCAACTTCATGCGCTCTCAGACTCTCAATGACATTCCTCAAGGATCAGTTGCCCGCAGAGCCACAAACCTGGAGGAGTATGTAGTGGGTCAGACTCGCCAAACCAGACAGTCCAAGAGGGCTGAGTAAAAACATACACTTAAAACCTATCTCAGGATTGCTGAGTTAAATTGTCACCATTATAGGCTTCTCTTCTTGTGTGTGGCCATGTGCAATCATTTAAATAAAGGCAGGTAATAAGACAACATGGGGTGAGCACACTGAAATAATGATACATATATAGTTACATAATGATACACAATTACATATAATTGAATAACAATACTAAGACAAAATGTACATATGGTGGATGCCATATGCTGATGCAGGTGTCTGGTCCCTTTACTGGAGCTCTCTTTACCTGGTATTTTTCAAGTAAATAATCACATTGATCAGTCAGAACCCTCCAGGCATGGGTCCGCCAGCTCTGCCAGGGTGCTATTGGAGCTGTGTGGACTCATGTGGAATGAATCTTGGAATGGATGGCTGTATGGGTGTTGAAAAACACCATAGCCTGGCGGAAAGGCTGTTTTAATCTGTTTTAATCTTGGAGACTGGAGGGTTCACATTTGCAACAAAATTAAGTAATTTATCTACTCATATGTAGACTGTTTTGTTCCAGTTTAAGGAGTTGCTCCTGGACCAGCCCCTAAGCATCTAGAACTACATCATTCAGATCAGATTCATTCAGATCAGACCTGCTAAGGTCTTCTGGGAGGGCCTGTGAACCTGCTAAATTAATTAATGATTGTACTTATGCAGCATGCAGGAGACAAGTCTGGTGGTGCAATTTGTAGAAAATACAACAAAAATACATGCTTATGCAGTCTTGATCAATATTGAGTCTGACACATGCATACTCCTCATCTACCAGGTGACTGGTTGAGCGATATTATCATGAAAATGACTATCATCATATAATTTTCACACATTACAGTATCATTGATTGGTTGTGAGCATTTTTGTTTGTTTGCTCCTGTTTCAGGTCAACTGAAGTTCAATTCACATCAATATAAGCAAAACAGAGCCTCATAATACATCTTACTCACATACTTCTATGTAATGGTGTGATGAATAAGTAGCCATACAACAATACAAAATCACAGTATCCTGACAACTGGTCATCGTGACTGATAATATTTCTCAGTCCTTTCCCATTCATAGAAATAGTATGCAAATATAGCGCACACGTTACATTTACAATAAAGGCAAAGACATCATTTATTGTCACGTGACTACTTGGCAACAGGTTTTTTTATTTGCTTTATTGTTTTCATATTTAATTCAATACTGAATATTGTGATTTTGAAATGCGTTTTTTTATCATTAACCCGCGCACCGTAGGGGGGGCGGATTTCCGCCCCCCCCCCCCTCTGGGTTTCTCGTTATAACTATCAAACTAACTATCGTATTCGCTTCAAATTTTGTATAGCTGTTTATTGATCTTTTTTGCACCTGTGACCAAAACAAAAATAATATGTCATGTCAGGTCAGGTCACAGGGTCACGATAAGTGAACTCACCTCTTAAAATGTTTACAGTTGTGTCACAGCTTGAGTTTTTGACCGATTGATCTGAAACTTGCAGAACTTCATCAAGACATCAAACCTGACAAATTGTTTATCGCGATTTTTTTTTATATCGGTGACCTAAGGTCAGGTCATTTTTTGACGTCACATACATTATTTTGCCAATAATTTTCGAAACATCAAAGATGTATCCGTTCAAATAGTACCATTGGATTTGTCTCGTCAAGGCGCGTCGATCTATATCTAATTTGAAGTGTTTAGGTCAACAAGTCACCTTGACCTGAGGTCAAATATTGACATTGACATATCTGGGTCGTACAGGATGTTCTTCGAATCGTCTTGACAAGAGGAGCACGTTGGTGTTACGCTTCGAATGGTATGCAGATTGATCCTGACCTGATATTGACCTGACCTAACGGGTATAATCAGCTATTGCATTTGAATAATTATACAAAGGTGCACACAATCGTAAGCCAGTGATGTTACTGGCGACATAATGACTTTAGAGAGCTAAAACCAACGTCAATGTGTTTGTCTCATCGAGACGCGTCGTTTCATATGCATCATGACCTACTTAAGTCACCACTTGACCTTGACCTGAGGTCAAATTTTAAGTTGACCTTTTGAGGTCACCAAGTATATCGTTCGATGCACCGTGACGAGAAAAACACAATAACGTAGGCATTATTACGCTAGCTTAAATAGCCAAATAGTTATTAGCGAAAAACTGTTGGACAAAAAAACAGCATATTTTGAGTTGTTGACCTCTGGGGCCTAAAGTATTGACCTGAGGTCAAATCTGAGGACACCTTAGCGAAAGATAATTTCAATAGCTATCGATTACCTTCATAACATTTTTTTCTAACTAGCATAGTTTCCGAACTATATGGGAATATATTGGGCAGTGTCATAAAACAGGTAAAACGGGAAAATTTTGGCTTTGGTGACCTCTCGTGACCTCAATTTTGACCTGACCTAAAAAATGATTGAAATGCTTTGGCTAAATCTTATGTCAAGCTATGGAACGCCGTTTTCCGCTTGTCGCAACGTAGCGTAGTTTTCGAGATCTCCGGGGGGGCGGAAATCCGCCCCCCCCCCTACGGTTGGTGTTCGGCGCAGACCGCCTACGGTGCGCGGGTTAAAATACTGCCATAATACGTAATATATGTATTCCCTGAGCTTCCCCAAGGGAATATTGTATCCTTGTACAAAACAATATTGTATTGCATAATCACATTTATAAACAACTTGTAGCAAAGCTACGGTTGTTCCTTTATTAAAGGGAAATAATCACCTTTTGATTTTGTTAGCAACAATTTCTTAGGCTACCGTTATGGTTTTAAAATTATTTTATTTAAATTTAAGAATTAAATAAAATTATTCCCAAATTCGAAGTTGTAAGTTTGGAAAAAATACAAAACAAGTACCATGTGTACTTCATGAAGGTCATTGACAGATTCGTCCTTCCATACCATTGTTTACATCGAGTGCGGCATTTTTGGAGGCTCCGTGACGTTTCCGATCAAACTGAGCGCTGCTCGGACACACGCTAGTAGCGCTAGTAGCGCTTTCGTTCTCCATGGCAACCAGGTGTCAGCCAATCAAAAGCCAGAAAGGGAATACGTTCTGGCTTTTCATTGGCTCACGCCTGGTTGCCATGGAGAACGAAAGCGCTACTAGCGTGCGTTCGAGCAGCGCTCTGATCCGTGAAGCAATCCGTGAAGCATCCGTGATGCATGACTGACTATCAGTATAAGTCATGAATAACAACAACATGCAAACTATACCAACTCGAATAAAATAAGGGCGGAATGAATTGAACCCCAGGCAAGCTAGTATTCGCAAAGCACTCGGCACTGCGCCACAATAGCAAAAGGTGAGGGAAATGCATATTGGATACAATATTATTACGTCACAAGTTTCTGAAGTGTCAACTACTATGAAATACAGTGATAAAATACCTTTAATAATGATTAACAAGAAAATTCAAACTTAAAAACAATAATTTGAATAAGTCTTTAATTAGCTTTAAACTCAAAATCAGATATATTTTGCAATGCTACACAAGAATGGCACCAGTGACGTCATTAACAAAGCCTGCTACGGGACTTGGGTATACTAATCAGGAAGAACTCGCCACAATGGTTAAGTGCGCCGAGAAGCATGACAATGACTTTGTAAACAAATCGCCAACGCTAAATAGGTCGCCGTCGATGTGCATCGATGAGCTTCCGATTTAATTGCCAGTTTTGTGTTATTGTTTGTTAGTTTTTTGGGGAAAAGTTTGTTTTTTTTCATGATAATATAAAGCATAGTGTTATATACAGCCACATACAAATTATACAATACTCCTAATGTTGAAAACAAATGAATCTATTTGCAAAAATTGAGGGTCGCAACCACTAACTATGCCGCCGTTGATGTGCATCGATGAGCTTCCGATTTTATTGCCACTTTTTCCAATCGCTGTTAGTTTTAGAAGATCGCCGGGCATATAATCACAACAAGCAGAACGCACAATATATTTTCCACTCCATTGCGTAAAAAAACAATGCGGGAAAAGCCCGCAGTTTGATGAGGACCAAAAGTACTTGCAAGGTCGTTAAAGTGTGGAACGCTTATCAACTTTAGCTTGAAATATCTTTCGGTAGGAAAGTTTTCATGCAAAATGTGATGAATTTACAATATATTTTGGTGCTAACTCCATTTTTGTGGAAAAAAGTCATTATTTCCCTTTAAGTAGGAATATTACATGAACCTGTGTGAGAGCACTGCCCACCCACAAACTCTCGATCAACAATTGTGTTCACCATTCCCTACAATTGGCCCTTCTGACCTATCACAGACCCAAAACACTTTTGAAACCCTTAGTACAAATTGTAAATATTTCAGCTTCCCAAATGAATCTGTTAGCAGTCAAGAACCTCACATTTCCCACCAATTTAGCATTATTCATGTGAATGCAAGGTCCATGTTATCTGATGATAAGTTTTCAGAGTGTCAGGTATTCTTGCACCTCACAAAATGTAGATGGTCTTTCATGTGTTTCAGAGACTTGGTTACATGATGGGTTAGAGGAAAAAAGACGTTTAGAAGGCTACTCATGGTTTTTTGACAATCGAGATGTGGGCGTTGGTGGAGGAGTAGCGATTTATGCAAGAATTGATTGCTTAAAGAGTATAAGGAAAATGCCCAAACTTGTTAAATGTACATAAACTTTTGGAGTGTCAATTGAGTAGCACTTTATTTATTACTGTTTTCCTTTGATATAGGCCTCCTAACCTCAACCATAGTATTTTCAATGATGAGTTTGGGATTGCTCTTGATTTTCTTTCTACCAAAAACAAAACTACCTTTCTTTGTGGAGACTTTAATTATGATCTTCTAAACATGTGTCATAACAGCCAAACTTTATATTTTTTTAGTACCTTGGCATCGTCTGGTTTTCTGCCATTAATATCAAAGCCCACTAGAGCTCAGGACACTTGTGCTTCTCTCATTGACAATATATTTTGTAACAACCTGGGCTGTGTTCAAAATTCTGGTATAATATTTGATGATACAAGTGACCATTTTCCAGTATTTGCAACTTTAAATAAACACATTGTGCTCAATGAAAACATAAGAGAAACCAAGGTCAATTTTGATTACAGCAAAATTACTCAGTTCACAAATGACTTGATACATGCACTAGATGGTTTTGAAAATATAAGTGATCCAGAGGAAGCATGTGATGTTCTTTTACATGCCTATTCAACAACTAAAAGTCGGTATAGTTATCAGCATAAAACGAATAGAAAAAATAGCGCAATTAAGCCATGGATATCTCCTGCAATCCTTTCATCCATCATTCACAGATCAAGGCTATTTGCCTTGAAGCAAAAACATCCTTCACCAAAGAGCAAGACAAAGTATAATCAGTATAGGAATATCCTAAATGGGATTATAAGATGTGCAAAAAAGAAATACATAGAAACTCAACTTGAAACAAACAGAAATAATGCAAAGAAAATGTGGAACATACTTAATGAACATGCAATAGGTAAAAGCAATACAAGGCGCTTACCTAATTCCCAGGGGCGTCGCCACGGGTTTTGGACTGGGGGGGGGGACGAATTGATAGACTGGTAATACCTACGGTAATACCTAGATTGATAATACCTACACCTTAACAAATTGAAGCTGGTCAGTCCTGCAGCTGCTACCAAGCATGCAAGAAGGAATAAAATAACATGTTATTGACCTTATCACAAACTAGAAAACGTACGACATGATCTATGTGGAATATTTTCCATTGATTGTGATCAATTGTGCCTTTGCATACCTAATCAGGGGCGCAGCCAGACCTTCAGAAAGGGGGGGGGGGGCAAGCACCTGGGAGAGGCCCCCCACCCCGAAAAAAAAACTGGATATGAAAAACTCTACGGATTTCGGCCACTTTATTTTGTGAGGCCCCCTTTTTAACATTTTTTCTTCGTCTACTTTTGATGAGCTGGATTGGACCAGGACCCTCAGTAGGCATTGTACTGAGCGCATTACTAATTTGTATTGGTACGTACAGGAGAGAAAACATATCTTAGCCATGACAACAGGTGAGGGTCGGCTTTTGAGTGTGGGGCGGCTGAAATGACAAATAAATATACCCCCATTTTGATACGTGTATTTAAGCCTTTGCAGCATTTTTAATGTGGATTTTCATGTTATAGTAGGTAGGTATGTACTTGTTAGTTAGCGCCGCGAAGCGGCGCGAAATTTTTACGGTTTTGCCTGATAAAACCCAGAAATATAGGCGGTGTGCCTTGTAGAGGATAAGAAGCTAAAAATGATATTCATTCAATTCAGCGTTACGACGAACCGATGGCGATGGCTATGGCTTCGTTATGACGATGACTACCGATGTGACGCCGCGAAGCGGCGTGAAAATGTTAATTTTAGATCCTGGAAAACGAAATGTTAAAATTGGAACCAGACCGTGAGGTGAGATGGCTTGGGGAGATGGTCCTGGCCTGTTTTGACTATTAGCTCTTCGGTCCAGAAAATTGTGCACCGCTGGAGCAGCTTCCGGGTGCCGATCTCCTCGTCTTTGCGTTCGCGTCGCCTTTTTCGGAACTCGGAAAACTAGCTAAACATGTAGCCTGCTTGAAACTTAGAAGTTAATATTTTATGAAGGGAATGGGCCCTGGGGCCAGCAATTACCGCCAAGGAGAGCCTCTGCCAGACACTTAATGCAATTCTTTTTCCCATTTTCCAAATTTGTATAAGCAATTGCGAAACTTGTGTCATGCCGCGAAGCGGCGCGACATTTTCCAGTTTTTGACACTAGATAGCTGGATTTTTACTGCACTGCAAAGACAATTTTTACGATAAATTGTTATTTTTTCCCTCAAAAAGTGTGTGTGTATGTGTGTATGTGTGTATGTGTGTCTGTGCGGCCGTGCGGCCGTGCGGCCGTGCGGCCGTGCGGCCGTGCG
>JAXIVJ010003167.1:0-52500 GCA_036785665.1 Chirona hameri | reverse complement strand
CCTGGACATGCCCAAGAGGCCCCCTGGGCCGGCTTCGAAAGCCCTTCAGTGTCTCTGAAGGCCCTTGACGTGCACCAGAGTAACCCTTGCCTGGTTTGAGGGCTCCTCTGTGACTTTTTGAAAGCTATTTAGCTAATGCAAATGGTATCTGGGCCAATCTCGGCGGGGCCCCCTGTGACCCGTAAGGGGGGGGGGGGGGGGGGACAATTACCCCCTTGCCCCCCCCCCCCCCCCCTGGCTCCGCCCCTGTACCTAATGCCATACAATACATTTTCGATTAATTATGTACTAACCTTTTTTTGAAGAACCTTCTTATATCCATATTTATTTCAACCAAGGTTAAAACACGTGGGAAAGAAAAGACTAATGAGGCAAATGTGGTAGGGACAGGCACAGAAGTCAGAACAGACAGACACTATGTTTTATTAGGAAACAGTACACAAAGTGTGCCGTAAACAACCAACAGAGCCCATTTCGCGCCATGCCTCATGTCTTCTGCTGTCGAAACGATGTTTAAATTGCTGCCAAATTCCCTTCAAAAGGGAAAAAAATCAAAAGGGGAAAAAGGCCGAGCACATGCTTTTCCAAACGCCTACGATATTGACAAAATGCATTGTTTCCGAGTGAAGTGCAGATAAATGCCTGGGGAGACTGCCCAAAACTGGAGGGGATAATCCCCCCAGCCTAACGGCTGGGGGGGGGGACGGTGTCCCCCGTCCCCCCTGTGGCGACGCCCCTGCTAATTCCTTCAAGAATGAAAATGATATTGAAGTTGATAACCCAAACGAAATAGCTAATAGCTTTAACAAATTTTTCAGCTCTGTGGGGAAAGTACTGCAAAGTACAATTGAGCCATGCTCTGAGAGCCCCTTAATGTTCGTAAATACTTGTAATAACACAATAAATCAAGTGGCGCTCACAAACAGTGATGAACTTATGAAAGTTGTTACAAACATGAAAAATGTAGGGGCTGGTGTTGACAACATTAATGGTAAATTGTTCAAACTTACTTATAATTCCATCATGCACCACATTGTCCATTTGGTAAATTGTTGCTTACAAGCTGGAGTATTTCCCATTAAACTTAACATTGCAGTGGTTAGACCGATCTTTAAATCTGGAGATATTACAAATATGAACAACTACCGGCCAATTAGCATCTTGCCCTACCTTTCAAAAGTTCTGGAAAAAATTATACATCATAGAATGATGGATCATATTTCAAATAACGATATTCTTTGCTGTAATCAATTCAGTTTCAGAAAGGGCCACTCAACATATATGCCCCTGCTCCTCCTACAAGATAAAGTCCTAAAAGGATTTGAGCACAACAA
Organism: Chirona hameri; assembly: GCA_036785665.1. Lineage (NCBI taxonomy): Eukaryota > Metazoa > Arthropoda > Thecostraca > Balanomorpha > Balanidae > Chirona > Chirona hameri. The sequence continues at coordinate 51,166 of JAXIVJ010003167.1, read as the reverse complement.
TATTACATGTCGGATATACTTAGACCTAAAAAAAGCTTTTGACACGGTGGAACATAGCATACTACTAAGCAAACTCAGGGCATATGGCTTTTTGGACACATTTCTAAATTTAATTGAATCGTATTTAAATGATCGATATCAGGGTGTTGAATATCTCAATATAAAATCTAGTTTGCAAAAAATAAACATTGGTGTCCCACAGGGATCTATTTTGAGACCCCTGCTCTTTATTCTGTACATAAATGATCTTCCTAATGTTTGCAAACAGGCATCAACTTTGCTATATGCAGACGACACAACAATTTTCTTTGAAGCCGATAACGCAGTAAAACTACAAAATATGCTAGACTCAAATTTACTAATGCTTTGCAAATGGTTTCAGATAAATAAACTTTCCTTGAACACTAGGAAGACGTTTTATCAACTGTATAATAGTAGTAATCAAGATGTAAATATTAAAGTAATTTTGAATGAGGCCATTATCAAACACTCAGAGACTGTAAAGTATATTGGCGTATACATAGATTCAAACCTATAGTGGAAGAGCCACATTGATCACATAGCTGTCATAATTAGCCGAAATATTGGCAAACTAAAGCGATCAAGATCCTTCCTTGGCCGCAAATATCTGTTATTATTGTATAATAGTCTAGTTATGCCCTATCTCAATTATTGCTGCCTTATTTGGGGAAATTCGGCGCAAACATTACTCAATAAACTATTAATTCTTCAGAAGAAAGCATTTATTGATTATTGATTATTGACAATCAACATAGGATTGCCCACTCGAACCCAATATTTCTTAAACTTCAGCTACTTAAACTTACAGATATTGCTAAACAACAGTCCATTATTGTAATGCATAATGCCATTACCCGAGAAGCTCCAACCTTGATTAGATCACTCATCAATTTATTTCCGCCTAACCATCGTGGATCTAGAATAACACGTCACTTCATTTAAACATTTACTAGGAAACTTTACCGCATCTGCACAATAGCTTGGTTTGGTCCACGTCTATGGAACTCTTCAATATCATCTGTTTTCCCACAACTTAATGCGATTCCCCGTTCTAAGCAACTTATAAAAAATATCACCAAACGTCAAATTCTGGAGGAATATGACGAAAACAATGCGGTAGTGACAGCATTATAATACTTAATTGTTAGTAATATCAGTGTAGTTACCAACATTTCACGAGTTTAAACACATTACATGAATAAATATAGAGCTGCAATATAGAATATGCTAATGTACATATACATCGTGATTGTAACGCCTTTCATGTTCATTCCAAAGAACAATGTGAAATATTCTCGGATTACATATTTGTCCTATATATCATAATTAACTTTCCTGGTCATATATTACCTGTCATGTAATCACCTTTCCTGTCATATTATCCACGGACGATCCATTATCATTTCCTACTATATAATACCAGATATATTATTATATGGTATATCATTAGGTATATACCCATTGATTGGCGCTGGCTTTGGGATCCCTACTCAGCAACAAGCTACGCTTAGCTGAGTGGGGTCCACAAAGTACCAGCAAGAAACTGGAAAATAGACCAGAATTTGTCCTCCGCCCTGTATGACTGATATCCCCTTTACTAACACAGTGAATTAATCCATCCTCATCCTGTCCTGGATGAGGATGAGTGAGGATGATATCCTGGGACGTAGTTGGGGGGCAGTCATTTCCTGTTATCAACAAGGACTACTTTTCGCCTTCTTTTATATCACCACATCTAACACCCAAACCACCTCTCTTCATATGCTTTTTTATGTTTGTTTCCATTGCTTAGCTGGGAGTGCCGCGACATTTTCTCTTTTGTTCTCTGGTGTTAACTTAAGGTGTCGTGCGTCGTTGGGATCGAGGACGGGGGCACTCCTGGTCACCTATTAATGGGTGGCGGTTAGAAAAAACAACTCAGAAAGGGACCGTCTCAGGTCTGGAGAGGGTCCATTTTAGGCTTTGAAAGTGAGCATCTCAGTTCCGGAAAAGACCCATGTCTGCTCTTAGGCCAGGTAAGGGCCCATCTCAGGTCCAGAGAAGGCCCGTATAATTTGGCCCTGAAAGAAAAAGTCTGGAGAGGACTGGGAAGGGCCCATCTTTGAGCTGGAGAAGAGCCGTTTCGGTAAATTCGGCCCAGAAAGGCCCCATGGCTGGTTAGGGCTCATCTTACCCTTGAACTCAGACATGGCATGATCAATGATGGCTCACATGCAGACCAGAAAGGGCCCATCTCAGATCTGGAAAGGGCCCATCAAAGTCGCAGTAAGCCCCCCCCCCTGTCTTGAGTTTGGGAATAGTCCAATTTAGGCCCGGAAAGGGCCCATCTCAGGTCTGGAAAAGGCCAATCAGAGGTCTTGAAAGGACCCATCTTTAGACCAGAAAAGGACCATCATCGGCTCAGCTGCCTGATGCCTCAGAAAGCTACCCATCTGGCATCTCGGGGGGGAAGGCCCATTTTGCTAAAATTGGAGGAAATTACCCCCGGGTCCCGGGCATAATGGGTTACATTAACCATGCGGCGTCAGGCGCCAGCAGTGAACGGGGGACGGGGCATTTACAAAAATATAAATAAATACAATACAAATGAGTTGAGGCAGAACAAAAGCCTTGGTCGAATGAATCCTGGATCCGCTTTTGTCATCATAATTCGTGATCCCATTGTTTTTCAGATTTGTGTGAGGGGTTTTGGTAATTGGTGGTATATAGTAGTGGCGGAGGCGGGGGAGGGGACAGGAGATACAAGTTACCCCCCAACTCCAGCCAAATTGAACATTAACCCGCCATTGACGGGGAAAGGCGGTGGTGTTAAACGCCCCCCCCCCCTGACACATTTTCATAATAGCTTAAAAACCATTAGCGCTATCAACGTGAAACTTCGGGTACCTTCTCTTCTAAATCACGTTTACGTCTTCTGTGAAAAATAAAGCAATTTTGTCGAACAAATTTCGAATTATGTCGAATTTGGCGACATCACTACACACGAGTTTTACACCAAAATCAACTAAAATGGAACAGACCGTACAAATGCCATATTTTGAGGAAAATGCCATCCAAAAACGTCAAAAGATATGACATGACAAGGGCTACAACATAGCTATCTCGGATTAAAAAAAAAAACTTTCTTTACCCAAAAAATAAAAATAAAATATGGGAAAATGCCCCCAAAATCAAATTTGTCAAAACTATTAAAAAAAACGGAATATATGTCAGAGAACCACATATGGAAAACTACCATACCAAATTTCAGAACGATATCACTATTGTTGACTGACTTATGGCATCTAAAGTATGGGTAATTCATTCTTTTTTGTCCCATACCTTTTTAAGTGTCTACCGCCTCAATCAAGTCATAGCAACTTATGGCCATACAACCCGATGACGGCAGACAGGTATGCAGGAGTGCCCTTCCATGCCCGTGTGACCTGACTACGTTAATTACCTTAGAACTTAATACCAAGGATGGCATTTCAGAGACAAAAAAAAACTTGCCTAGCAACATGTCTTTTTTATTTAGATTGATCAATTTCAAATTTTGACCTTCAGTGACCTGAACTTGACATGAACTTGACATTACCTTCACGTAAATGAAGTCAGGTGGTACAATGACTATCACTATCGAATTATACGTGGAAAATAACTCATAAAACATGAGTTGCATGACTTTCGTAGATATTTTGAGCATAGTGACCTTTTGTGACCTGACCTTGACCTTGGTCAACAATCTCGCTTTAGCTCATGCGGGATGTGTATCATACCTTTGGCAGGACCTTGGGTGATCATGGTCGTAATCGAAGGCTTTGGATGGAGAGTATGGCCCATAAACTAAATTACGTCGATTTTTACCTTTGACCTGACCGTGACCTGACATTTGACCTCACTTTGACATTTTTGAGTATGCGTTAGATTCGTCTCATTGAGAGATTTCGATTGCAGCATTGCGCGTCTCGCTGCAATCATTGGTACGGAAGATAACCAGGGGGCGTTTAACCCCGTCAATGGCGTTCTGCTGAGACCCCAGTCAATGCCGGGTTAACCCTTCGGCGTTGTATGTAAATAATATACTTCCAAAAATCAACTTTGCCCCCCCCTAACTATGAAGAGCTTCCGCCGCCCCTGATGTTGTCACCCCATCTGCCCCTTCCCTTGCTAGACCCCACGGCATCACTAGCGGATCCAGGGGGGAAGCGGCAATGCGTCGCCACTGACCACAGGCCAAATAAATTTACTAGGGACAAATCCAAGTACACATGCACTTTAACATGGGACCATATTAGGGATGGATGGAAATTACATTTTTGAATTACAATATTTTTTTTTTTTTTAAACTGAAAATAAATAATAAAATGCAATTATATTTTTGTATTAAAATTACAAACAAATTCATGTTTTTTTTTTGGGGGGGGGGAGGGGGGCATCAGCCAATGCTAAGGGGCCCCACTTCGGTTAGCACCCCCCGTCACAAAATCCTGGCTGCGCCCCTGTTTATGGGTAATGTTGATTTTTTCCTCATTTTCTATCACGCAAAACATGCATTCAGTAAAAACAAGCAACATCACAATTGACGTTTAACCCTCGCCCTACGTGGGGGCCTGACAGGCCCCCTGAGGTTTTTCTTAAATAACTTTTGGCACATGGGGTGCATCTTGCTGACATTTTTGGTAGCTAAGTTTACAACAATAATACGTAGGCTGTAAAAATGTATTTGAAATTGGTTAAGTAATTTGGGAGATAAACATTTTTGATGACGTCATGTTGGTAAAAAAATGATAAAAATTGGAAAAATCGTAGAAAACAGAGTTTTAAAGCAAATTGCAAACTCAATACACCAAAGATACAAAATGGCATTCTCTTTAAAATGGCAATCTCGGATTTACAAAATTTTGGGTTTTTGACCCCTAAAATTGATTTTTTTGGAGAAATCCCCACAAAATCAAAATTTTCGAAGATATAAAAAACGGAATATATGTGAGAGAACTGAGTATGAACCATACTCATACCAAATTTCAAAGCAATATCTCCATTATTGACTGAGTGATGGCTTCCTAAGTGTAAGAAACTGATTACGTCATGTTTTCATAACTTGTTTGACATTTTTGGACAAGATACGAACAAATAAATACTTTTTTGTGTTTCTGAGCCAAAACTGGTCTAGGACCATGCCTTTTTATTTACATTTATCAATTTCTAATTTTGAGGTTTTCTGAAGAGCAAAATCGCTGTTCTGAACGTGATAAATCCGAGGTCATTCATTTGACCTGGAAGGTCACCCGTTGACCTGAAACCTAAAAATCGCATACTGTTAGATTCCTCTCATGACAGACAACATTCTGGTTCATACCGCATTGCTCTAAGTTGCTTGGTTTGGAAGTTAACAGGGGGGGCTGTCAGGCCCCTCCCCCGTAGGGCGAAGGCGAAAAAGCTCCCGTAGGGCGAGGGTTAAATATTAAGAGGCGGTTATGGCGCAGGTGTTACATTCACAAAAACGTAAGCAATGTCGGCTTTTGGTTTTGGTGGCGGCGATATTTGTTCATAAGTTACGGTGTTAGGTGATGAGTAACCTCAATATTTGTACATTATTATTAACTTTAGGTTGTCGTTCGTTACATTTGTTTCCATCAATACATTTTTTCAAAGTTAACCCAATTTGATTGAACCAGGGGAAAGTAATAAATAGTCATTAACGTTGCGTCGAAAATCAGCGATTTGGCTGTTGTCCGTGGCTCCAGCAATAAATATAAGCAAAAGAAAAACATTTGACAAATCAAAACTAATGAGATTGTTTTGCTTGACCATGGTCGTAATCGATGGCTTTTGCTGGAAAGTATGGCCCATAAACTAAAATACGTCGATTTTGACCTTTGACCTGACCGTGACCTGACATTTGACCTGACTTTAAAAAAAAAATTGAGCATGCTTTATATTCATGTCATTGAGAGCTTTCGAATGCCGCCTTGCGCGTCTCATTTCGATCATTGGTGCTGAAGATAACCATGGGGCGTTTAACGCCCCCCCCGCCCCCCAGTCAATGACGTTCGGCTGAGACCCCAGTCAATGCCGGGTTAAGGAAGAGACATATTTTACCCGTTTAATTTACATATTGGCGCCCCTCTGGACACCATGTCGCCCTGTCCCCGAGGAAAAGGAGCATCCATGGATGCTCCCAAGATGTACAATAAATAAATAAATAAATAAAGCGGCGGATCCAGGATTTCCTTAGGCTAGGGGCTTCAGGCAAGAGGGCGGGATATTTCCTCGGGGACAGGGCGACATGGTGTCCAGAGGGGCGCCAATATGTAAATTAAACGGGTAAAATATGCCTCTTCCTTAACCCGGCATTGACTGGGGTCTCAGCCGAACGTCATTGACGGGGGGGGGGCGTTAAACGCCCCCTGGTTATCTTCGGCACCAATGATCGAAACGAGACGCGCAAGGCGGCATTCGAAAGCTCTCAATGACATGAATATGAAGCATGCTCAATTTTTTTTTTAAGTCAGGTCAAATGTCAGGTCACAGTCAGGTCAAAGGTCAAAATCGACGTATTTTAGTTTATAGGCCATACTTTCCAGCAAAAGCCATCGATTACGACCATGGTCAAGCGAAAAAAATCTCATTAGTTTTGATTTGTGAAATGTTTTTTTTTTTCTTATATTTATTGCTGGAGCCACGGCAACAGCCAAATCGTTGATTTTCGACGCGACGTTAATCACTATTTATTTTACGAAACGTTGCATTTTCCTTCAGAATAGTTAGAATGGTCGCGCCCCAACAATCATCGTCAATTTCGGCAGGAGAATTTAGCTCAACTAAGCCATGCCCTATGCAAAATGTATTTGTAGTGTTGTGCTTTTCTCGCCTTAGAGAACATTTTGCCATCTCAAATTTGAATCATCACGCAAAATAAAAATAGAAAAATACGCAAAAATAAGGGGACCATGTCCCCCCCCCCCCCATCAGAGGCGACGGATCGCATTTTCGGATGGGGGCAAAGCAATCTCCAGGGCCCCCGAAGCGCCAGGGCCCTTTTGAGGGACTGAGGGTCCCTTCGCTGTTGCTGAGCGGGGGAGATGTACATTGGTCACCGAGTTTACCCTCGGGCCGATCGAAGACCCTCGTCCTCGAGCCGACTGAAGGCCACTTAGGCCGACCAAGGGCCCTTCAGACCGATCGAATCCTTCCTCAGGTCCACCGAAGGCACCTCAGCCCGACCGATAGCCCCTCAGGCCGATTCAGGGCCCCATCGGGCTGGTGGAGAGCGCCATATCAGGCCGACTTAAGCCACCCCCCCTAAGGCCGACTGATGGGCCTCTCAAGCCTGCCGAGGGTCCTCTCAGGTGGCCTAAGCGCCCCCTCAGGCCATCCGAGGGTCATCCCAGGACGACCAATGGTCCCTCAGACAGACTGAGGGCCACCTCAGACTGACTGAGGGCCCCTCAGACTGACCGAGGGTCCTCCGAGGGTCCTCAGACCGTAGGCCTCTCAAACCATCCGAGGGCTCTCCTAGGACGACCAAGGGTCCCTCAATCTGACTCAAGGCCCCTCATGCAATCTGAGGGCTATGCTAGGACAACCAAGGACCCTTCAGACCGACTGAGGGCCACCTTGGACTGACTGAGGGCCCCTCAGACTGATTGAATGTCACTCAGTCCGACTGAGGGGCTCCTCAGGCCGACTGAGGGGCCCATCAGGCCGACCGAGGGGCCCATGAGGCCGACCGAGTGCCCCCTCAAGCCGACTGAGGGCCTCCTTAGGCCGACTGAGGGCTCCCTAAGACTTACAGAGGGCCCACTCAGGCCGACTGAGAGCTCCCTCGGGTAGACTGAGGGCCCTCAGGAATGAGAGCCCCATGGGGAGGCTAAGGGCCATCTGAGGCCGATTGAGGGCCCCATCGGGCAAAACGATGGCCCCTCAGGCCGACTGAGGCCCCCCAAAGGCTGACTACGTGCCCCCTCACGCCGACCGAGGGTTCCTCAGGCAGACCGAGGTCCCCTTCAGGCTGACTGAAAGCTCACTGAGAACTACGAGGCCCGACCGAGGATCCCCTCAGGCTGTTCGAGGGCACCTTGATGGCTCTCGGGTCAATTTCTTTTCTCGGTCAAAAATAAAAAGCAATATTTCCACAATATTTTCCTCATTGCAAATTTATGGGGGGCAAACACATATATTTGCTCCTAAATTTCTTGACTGGGGAGCAGCTACCCTGCCCCCGCTTCCGCCGCCCCCTTCCCCGTTCCTATGACTATGGTGTGCACATCTGCAATGTTTTTCAGAGGTGAGGAAAAACGAAAAATGGTGGAGCGAAGCGTCTCCGTTTTTTTTGCATACCTAATGCCCCATCTTTAGTCCCAACTTTTTTATCTTTGAGAGAACCCCTCTTATGCAATTTTGTTCTTGCGAATTTGAGCTTATTTTGTCTTTGGGTACCTTTTACTCTATCAAATTTCCCTTGCTTAACAAAGTGAATGGATTCAACACAAATCCTGACCCAAAAGTACCCTTGTCCCTGTAAGAGGCATGGTTGGAGTTTCCTCTTCAAATGGTGGGACCACTGCCCCTTGTCCCTGTAAGAGGCATGTGTGGAGTTTCCTATTCAAATGGTGGGAGCACTGCCCCACCAACTTTGTGTTTTTCCCCACCAACATTTGTCAGATTTGAAGGTTTTATCTGAGTTAAATAGTCATTTTCACCTTATAGATATGTAAAACAACCACCCAATATGACATTTCGCCCCACCAACTTTTTCTGAAAAACTCCACCCATGGTAAGAGGCTTCTCTAAAAGTCAATGCCAACGGTCCAGGGCCGGTCCTTCTATATATTACAGCTGAGATCAGAGATGTAAAAATACATATATAGAGCTGTTCACCCATGACGTCACTGATTAGAAGTGGTTCCAACAGCTGACTGCCCTAATGTTAAAGGCCAGAGGGAAATTTTATTTTCTAGATTGTGGGAGAATGGCGTTCGATTATGTGATACAAAGTTGTTTAATGGGTAATGCGCTTTTCTAACAGTATGCGATACAGTAACAGTATGTAACTCTAATCTAACAGTATGCGATTTTTAAGTTTCAGGTCAACGGGTGACCTTCCAGGTCAAGTGAATGACTTCGGATTTACCACGTCCAGAACAGCGATTTTGCTCTTCAGAAAACCTCACAATTAGAAATTGATAAATGTAAATAAAAAGGCATGTTCCTAGACCAGTTTTGGCTCAGAAACTCAAAAAAGTATTGATTTGTTCGTATCTTGTCCAAAAATGTCAAAAAAAGTTATACAAAAAATGACGTCATCAGTTTCTTACACTTAGTAAGCCATCACTCAGTCAATAATGGAGATATTGCTTTGCAATTTGGTATGAGTATGGTCCATACTCAGTTCTCTCACATATATTCCGTTTTTATATCTTTGAAAATTTTGATTTTGTGAGGATTTTTCCAAAAACATAAATTTTAGGGGTCAAAAACCCAAAATTTCGAAAATCCGAGATTGCCATTTTAAAGAGAATGCCATTTTGTATCTTTGGTGTATTGAGTTTGCAATTTGCTTTAAAACTCTGTTTGTACGATTTTTCAATCATTTCTCATTTGTTTACCAACATGACGTCATCAAAACATTTTTATCTCCCAAATTACTTAACCAATTTCAAATACATTTTTACAGCCTACGTATTATTGTTGTAAACTCAGCTACCAAAAATGTCAGCAAGATGCACCCCATGTGCCAAAATGTATTCAAGAAAAACCTCGGGGGCCTGTCAGGCCCCCCCCGTAGGGCGAGGGTTAAACGTCAATTGTGATGTTGCTTGTTTTTACTGAATGCATGTTTTGCGTGATAAAAAATGAGGAAAAATCAACATTACCCATGAACAGGGGCGCAGCCAGGATTTTGCGACGGGGGGTGCTAACCGAAGTGGGGCCCCTTACCATTGGCTGATGCCCCCCCCCCGCCCCCCAAAAAAACATGAATTGAAAAACATTAATTTTCATTAAAAAAAAATATAATTTCATTTTATTTTTATTTATTTTCACTGTTTTTCTTTTTTTATTGTAATTCAAAATTTGTCATTTTCATCCATCCCTAATATGGTCCCATGTTAAAGTGCATGTGCACTTGGATTTGTCCCTAGTAAATTTATTTGGCCTGTGGTCAGTGGCGACGCATTGCCGCTTCCCCCCCCCCTGGATCCGCTAGTGATGCCGTGGGGTCTAGCAAGGGAAGGGGCAGATGGGGTGACAACATCAGGGGCGGCGGAAGCTCTTCATAGTTAGGGGGGGCAAAGTTGATTTTTGGAAGTATATTATTTACATACAACGCCGAAGGGTTAACCCGGCATTGACTGGGGTCTCAGCAGAACGCCATTGACGGGGTTAAACGCCCCCTGGTTATCTTCCGTACCAATGATTGCAGCGAGACGCGCAATGCTGCAATCGAAATCTCTCAATGAGACGAATCTAACGCATACTCAAAAATGTCAAAGTGAGGTCAAATGTCAGGTCACGGTCAGGTCAAAGGTAAAAATCGACGTAATTTAGTTTATGGGCCATACTCTCCATCCAAAGCCTTCGATTACGACCATGATCACCCAAGGTCCTGCCAAAGGTATGATACACATCCCGCATGAGCTAAAGCGAGATTGTTGACCAAGGTCAAGGTCAGGTCACAAAAGGTCACTATGCTCAAAATATCTACGAAAGTCATGCAACTCATGTTTTATGAGTTATTTTCCACGTATAATTCGATAGTGATAGTCATTGTACCACCTGACTTCATTTACGTGAAGGTAATGTCAAGTTCATGTCAAGTTCAGGTCACTGAAGGTCAAAATTTGAAATTGATCAATCTAAATAAAAAAGACATGTTGCTAGGCAAGTTTTTTTTTGTCTCTGAAATGCCATCCTTGGTATTAAGTTCTAAGGTAATTAACGTAGTCAGGTCACACGGGCATGGAAGGGCACTCCTGCATACCTGTCTGCCGTCATCGGGTTGTATGGCCATAAGTTGCTATGACTTGATTGAGGCGGTAGACACTTAAAAAGGTATGGGACAAAAAAGAATGAATTACCCATACTTAAGATGCCATAAGTCAGTCAACAATAGTGATATCGTTCTGAAATTTGGTATGGTAGTTTTCCATATGTGGTTCTCTGACATATATTCCGGCTTTTTTAATAGTTTTGACAAATTTGATTTTGGGGGCATTTTCCCATATTTTATTTTTATTTTTTGGGTAAAGAAAGTGTTTTTTTTAATCCGAGATAGCTATGTTGTAGCCCTTGTCATGTCATATCTTTTGACGTTTTTGGATGGCATTTTCCTCAAAATATGGCATTTGTACGGTCTGTTCCATTTTAGTTGATTTTGGTGTAAAACTCGTGTGTAGTGATGTCGCCAAATTCGACATAATTCGAAATTTGTTCGACAAAATTGCTTTATTTTTCACAGAAGACGTAAACGTGATTTAGAAGAGAAGGTACCCGAAGTTTCACGTTGATAGCGCTAATGGTTTTTAAGCTATTATGAAAATGTGTCAGGGGGGGGGCGTTTAACACCACCGCCTTTCCCCGTCAATGGCGGGTTAATGTTCAATTTGGCTGGAGTTGGGGGGTAACTTGTACCTCCTGTCCGCTCCCCCGCCTCCGCCACTACTATACATATACCACCAATTACCAAAACCCCTCACACAAATCTGAAAAACAATGGGATCACGAATTATGATGACAAAAGCGGATCCAGGATTCATTCGACCAAGGCTTTTGTTCTGCCTCAACTCATTTGTATTGTATTTATTTATATTTTTGTAAATGCCCCGTCCCCCGTTCACTGCTGGCGCCTGACGCCGCATGGTTAATGTAACCCATTATGCCCGGGACCCGGGGGTAATTTCCTCCAATTTTAGCAAAATGGGCCTTCCCCCCCCCCCCCGATGCCAGATGGGTAGCTTTCTGAGGCATCAGGCAGCTGAGCCGATGATGGTCCTTTTCTGGTCTAAAGATGGGTCCTTTCAAGACCTCTGATTGGCCTTTTCCAGACCTGAGATGGGCCCTTTCCGGGCCTAAATTGGACTATTCCCAAACTCAAGACAGGGGGGGGGGGGGGCTTACTGCGACTTTGATGGGCCCTTTCCAGATCTGAGATGGGCCCTTTCTGGTCTGCATGTGAGCCATCATTGATCATGCCATGTCTGAGTTCAAGGGTAAGATGAGCCCTAACCAGCCATGGGGCCTTTCTGGGCCGAATTTACCGAAACGGCTCTTCTCCAGCTCAAAGATGGGCCCTTCCCAGTCCTCTCCAGACTTTTTCTTTCAGGGCCAAATTATACGGGCCTTCTCTGGACCTGAGATGGGCCCTTACCTGGCCTAAGAGCAGACATGGGTCTTTTCCGGAACTGAGATGCTCACAAAGCCTAAAATGGACCCTCTCCAGACCTGAGACGGTCCCTTTCTGAGTTGTTTTTTCTAACCGCCACCCATTAATAGGTGACCAGGAGTGCCCCCGTCCTCGATCCCAACGACGCATGACACCTTAAGTTAACACCAGAGAACAAAAGAGAAAATGTCGCGGCACTCCCAGCTAAGCAATGGAAACAAACATAAAAAAGCATATGAAGAGAGGTGGTTTGGGTGTTAGATGTGGTGATATAAAAGAAGGCGAAAAGTAGTCCTTGTTGATAACAGGAAATGACTGCCCCCCAACTACGTCCCAGGATATCATCCTCACTCATCCTCATCCAGGACAGGATGAGGATGGATTAATTCACTGTGTTAGTAAAGGGGATATCAGTCATACAGGGCGGAGGACAAATTCTGGTCTATTTTCCAGTTTCTTGCTGGTACTTTGTGGACCCCACTCAGCTAAGCGTAGCTTGTTGCTGAGTAGGGATCCCAAAGCCAGCGCCAATCAATGGGTATATACCTAATGATATACCATATAATAATATATCTGGTATTATATAGTAGGAAATGATAATGGATCGTCCGTGGATAATATGACAGGAAAGGTGATTACATGACAGGTAATATATGACCAGGAAAGTTAATTATGATATATAGGACAAATATGTAATCCGAGAATATTTCACATTGTTCTTTGGAATGAACATGAAAGGCGTTACAATCACGATGTATATGTACATTAGCATATTCTATATTGCAGCTCTATATTTATTCATGTAATGTGTTTAAACTCGTGAAATGTTGGTAACTACACTGATATTACTAACAATTAAGTATTATAATGCTGTCACTACCGCATTGATTTCGTCATATTCCTCCAGAATTTGACGTTTGGTGATATTTTTTATAAGTTGCTTAGAACGGGGAATCGCATTAAGTTGTGGGAAAACAGATGATATTGAAGAGTTCCATAGACGTGGACCAAACCAAGCTATTGTGCAGATGCGGTAAAGTTACCTAGTAAATATTTAAATGAAGTGACGTGTTATTCTAGATCCACGATGGTTAGGCGGAAATAAATTGAGGAGTGATCTAATCAAGGTTGGAGCTTCTCGGGTAATGGCATTATGCATTACAATAATGGACTGTTGTTTAGCAATATCTGTAAGTTTAAGTAGCTGAAGTTTAAGAAATATTGGGTTCGAGTGGGCAATCCTATGTTGATTGTCAATAATCCTAACTGCTTTCTTCTGAAGAATTAAAGCTATTGTTAAAGCTATTGTAATTAACGATATTGTTTGTAACAACTTCCATAAGTTCATCACTGTTTGTGATCGCCACTTGATTTATTTTGTTATTACAAGTATTTACGAACATTAAGGGGCTCTCAGAGCATGGCTCAATTGTACTTTGCAGTACTTTCCCCACAGAGCTGAACAATTTGTTAAAGCTATTAGCTATTTCGTTTGGGTTATCAACTTCAATATCATTTTCATTCTTGAAGGAATTAGGTAAGCGCCTTGTATTGCTTTTACCTATTGCATGTTCATTAAGTATGTTCCACATTTTCTTTGCATTATTTCTGTTTGTTTCAAGTTGAGTTTCTATGTATTTCTTTTTTGCACATCTTATAATCCCATTTAGGATATTCCTATACTGATTATACTTTGTCTTGTTATTTGGTGAGGGATGTTTTTGCTTCAAGGCAAATAGCCTTGATCTGTGAATGATGGATGAAAGGAGTTCAGGAGATATCCATGGCTTAATTGCGCTATTTTTTCTATTCGTTTTATGCTGATAACTATACCGACTTTTAGTTGTTGAATAGGCATGTAAAAGAACATCACATGCTTCCTCTGGATCACTTATATTTTCAAAACCATCTAGTGCATGTATCAAGTCATTTGTGAACTGAGTAATTTTACTGTAATCAAAATTGACCTTGGTTTCTTTTATGTTTTCATTGAGCACAATGTGTTTATTTAAAGTTGCAAATACTGGAAAATTGTCACTTGTATCATCAAATATTATACCAGAATTTTGAACACAGCCCAGGTTGTTACAAAATATATTGTCAATGAGAGAAGCACAAGTGTCCTGAGCTCTAGTGGGCTTTGATATTAATGGCAGAAAACCAGACGATGCCAAGGTACTAAAAAATATAAAGTGTGGCTGTTATGACACATGTTTAGAAGATCATAATTAAAGTCTCCACAAAGAAAGATAGTTTTGTTTTTGGTAGAAAGAAAATCAAGAGCAATCCCAAAACTCATCATTGAAAATACTATGGTTGAGGAAAACAGTAATAAATAAAGTGCTACTCTATTGACACTCGAAAAGTTTATGTACATTTAACAAGTTTGGGCATTTTCCTTATACTCTTTAAGCAATCAATTCTTGCATAAATCGCTACTTCTCCACCAACGCCCACATCTCGATTGTCAAAAAAAACATAGTAGCCTTCTAAACTTCTTTTTTCCTCTAACCCATCATGTAACCAAGTCTCTGAAACACATATGAAAGACCATCTACATTTTGTGAGGTGCAAGAATACCTGACACTCTGAAAACTTATCATCAGATAACATGGACCTTGCATTCACATGAATAATGCTAAATTGGTGGGAAATGTGAGGTTCTTGACTGCTAACAGATTCATTTGGGAAGCTGAAATATTTACAATTTGTTCTAAGGGTTTCAAAAGTGTTTTGGGTCTGTGATAGGTCAGAAGGGCCAATTGTAGGGAATGGTGAAAACAATTGTTGATCGAGAGTTTGTGGGTGGGCAGTGCTCTCACACAGGTTCATGTAATATTCCTACTTAATAAAGGAACAACCGTAGCTTTGCTACAAGTTGTTTATAAATGTGATTTTGCAATAAAATATTGTTTTGTACAAGGATATAATATTCCCTTGGAGAAGCTCAGGGAATACATATATTACGTATTATGGCAGTATTTTAATGATAAAAAACGCATTTCAAAATCACAATATTCAGTATTGAATTAAATATGAGAACAATAAAGCAAAGAAAAAAACCTGTTTCCAAGTAGTCACGTGACAATAAATGATGTCTTTGCCTTTATTGTAAATGTAACGTGTGCGCTATATTTGCATACTATTTCTATGAATGGGAAAGGACTGAGAAATATTATCAGTCACGATGACCAGTTGTCAGGATACTGTGATTTTGTATTGTTGTATGGCTACTTATTCATCACACCATTACATAGAAGTATGTGAGTAAGATGTATTATGAGGCTCTGTTTTTCTTATATTGATGTGAATTGAACTTCAGTTGACCTGAAACAGGAGCAAACAAACAAAAATGCTCACAACCAATCAATGATACTGTAATGTGTGAAAATTATATGATGATAGTCATTTTCGTGATAATATCGCTCAACCAGTCACCTGGTAGATGAGGAGTATGCATGTGTCTCAATATTGATCAAGACTGCATAAGCATGTATTTTTTTTGTATTTTCTACAAATTGCACCACCAGACTTGTCTCCTGCATGCTGCATAAGTACAATCATGAATTAATTTAGCAGGTTCACAGGCACTCACAGAAGACCTTAGCAGGTCTGATCTGAATGAATCTGATCTGAATGACGTAGTTCTCGATGCTTAGGGGCTGGTCCAGGAGCAACTCCTTAAACTGGAACAAAACAGTCTACATATGAGTGGATAAATTACTTAATTTTGTTGCAAAAATGAACCCTCCAGTCTCCAAGATTAAAACAGATTAAAACAGCCTTTCTGCCAGACTATGGTGTTTTTCAACACCCAGGCACCCATCCATTCCCAGATTCATTCCACATGAGTCCACACAGCTCCAATAGCACCCTGGCAGAGCTGGCGGACCCATGCCTGGAGGGTTCTGACTGATCAATGTGATTATTTACTTGAAAAATACCAGGTAAAGAGAGCTCCAGTAAAGGGACTAGACACCTGCATCAGCATATGGCATCCACCATATGTACATTTTGTCTTAGTATTGTTATTCACTTATATGTAATTGTGTATCATTATGTAACTATATATGTATCATTATTTCAGTGGGCTCACCCCATGTTGGCTTATTACCTGCCTTTATTTAAATGATTGCACATGGCCACACACAAGAAGAGAAGCCTATAATGGTGACAATTTAACTCAGCAATCCTGAGATCATCATCATCATTTATTTCGAATGGTCTCCATGTGATGGCTCTTATGACCAAGAGTCAATACAAGATATATAGTAAAACACAGGGTAAAATGGAACACTGGATAAAATACATAGACAATCCGTTCAGAAACAAGTCGCGAACATATGACACAATCATTCTAGTCACCTGGCATGGTCTCGCGCCCTCAGCCATGCCTCCGCCTTCCTTCTACTTCCAGCTGAGCTTTTGGCTTCCTTTACATCCGTAGGAGCTATGTTCCACAGTGAGAGCGCCCTGTATCCAAAATACCGTCTGGCCATTTCGGTGCGCACGCGCGGAAGCTGGAGCTGTCCAGCGGCTGCGGCCCGAGTGTCCCTGACAGACACGTCACTGCGGTAACTTATCGAGTTTCGTAGACACTGAGGTGCATACTGGTGACTAAACAGCCGATGGAGCATTGCGATATCTCGCTCGCACACGCGCATGTCAATCGATGCCCACTGCAGCTCCTCAAGAAGTGGAGTGACATGCTCTGATCTACGAGCGGAGAACACGACGCGAGCGCAGTGATTCAGCACCTTCTGCACGCGTTTTTTCTGCGTCACACCACACCCGCCCCACACAGTGATACAATACATGATATGAGGGATGACTAGCGATTCTATCAAAAATTTCTTAACATCATATGAAAGACTATGCGACAGTTTTGAAAGACCGCGCAACGTAGCGTAGCAACGGCGCACCACGAGTGATACATGTGATTCCCATGTGAGATGGGCATCGACTATGATTCCTAATATTTTGGCTTTGGATGAGGGGACCAGAGTGGCGCCGTTGAATGTAACTGAAAAATTGTTCGGTATCTGGCGCTGACGTGAGATAGGTTTTAAGTGTATGTTTTTACTCAGCCCTCTTGGACTGTCTGGTTTGGCGAGTCTGACCCACTACAGACTCCTCCAGGTTTGTGGCTCTGCGGGCAACTGATCCTTGAGGAATGTCATTGAGAGTCTGAGAGCGCATGAAGTTGCTGCTTGTTTGCCCCTGAGTTTTGAGAGGTGCACCCTGTACTGTACTTTTGATTTCATCAGCTGTATACCATGGCTGTATTCGGCTGTAGCGTTTGTTTGCTGCGTCCCTGGCCATGATGTTGCCGTTTTTTGTGTAGTAGTTCAGGATGTCTCTGTTTTTACGCATTTCCTCCAGAAGGGAGATCATCTTAGCACGTTTCTCAGTAAGGTTCTCATGAACAGCAACTTTCTCTGCCCACTCACCATTCTGTTCAAACTTGGCCTGGTACACCGCTTCGCGGTCATCCAGGTCCTGAAACATAATGATGACCCTCTTTTTGTTTCTGAGCCTGTGGCAGACAGCGATGCCTCCCTTCATGTTGAGTTTTAGTTTCTCTTGGATGACTTTCATTGCTGTCTCTCTGGTTTCGCCAGGGGTTTCTCCTTCTTTACCTTCGTGGAATGCACCACCTAGGATCAGTGAGCTCTTTCTATTGTATTGCTAAACCTCATCAAGGTTCCTATCTAGTTTTGTGAGCTCAGTCCAGTTTTTTTTTGTTTTCAGTTTTTAGGTTTTCTATCATCTCAAAACTTTTTTTGGTCAGTTTTCAGCTTTGTTATCTCCTGCATTGCCACATTCTCCTTTCCTACAGCATCTGCCACCATCCTTTCAATAGCAGCCATGTCCATCCCTGAACTCCCCCTATTTTTAATCAATAAATCAACTAAAGCAACTAAAGAAAAACCTAACACAGCACCAAGAGCTCTAACACTGGAAAACTAACACAAAATCAATAATACTTTACCCTACCTAACTAATTAACATGCAACACAAAAAAGAACAATACTCCCTGCACTAGTTTGCGCCAAAATCGTCGCGATCAGGTATCTGAGCTACACGTCCACACTCGAGCACGTCAGCCAAAGAGTTTACGATGGGCCCTTTCAAAACCTGAGATGGGCCCATTCTGAGCTTAAGACCATTCACAACCTTTCCAAACCATTCACAGCCTAAGATGGGCCCTTTTCCAGACCTAAGATGGGCCCTTTCTGAGCCTAAGATGGCCCCTCTCCGGATCTGAGATGGAACCTTCCTGGGCCTAAGAGCAGAGATGGGCCCTTTCCGGAACTGAGATGCAGGCTGCTCACTTTCAAAGCCTAAAATGGGCCCTTTTCAGACCTGAGACCACCGTCCCATTCTGAGCCTGAAATGGGCCTTTTCTGAGCCTAAGATACCCTCACCGGATCTGAGATAGGCCCTTCCCGGGCCTAAGAGCAGATATGGGTCTTTTCCGGACCTGAGATACAGGCTGCTCACTTTTAAAGCCTAAAATGGGCCCTTTTCAGACCTGAGACGGGCCCTTTCTCAATTCACGATGGGCCCTTTCAAAACCGGAGACCGGCAATTCTGAGCCTAAGATGGGCCCTTTCTGAGTTCAAGATGGGCCCTTTCAAAACCTGAGATGGGCCAATTCAGAGCCTAAGATGGGCCCATTCTGAGCATAAGATGAGCCATTCAGAGCCTAAAATAGGCTCTTTCCAGATCTGAGATGGGCCCTTTCTGAGCCAAAGATGGGCCCTTTCCAAACCTGAGATGGGCTTTTCCGAGTTCACGATGGGCCCTTTCTGAGCCTAAGATGGGTCCATTCAGAGCCTAAGATGGGCCATTTCCAGGCATGATATGGGGCCTTTCTGAGCCCAAGATGGGCTTTATCCGGACTTAAGATGGGCCCTTCCCGGGCCTGAGAGCTGAGATGGGCCTTTTCTGGACCTGAGATTCTCGCTTTCTGAGGCTAAATTTGGTATTATCAGGCCTGAAATAGGCCCTTTCTGAGTTCACGATGGGCCCCTTTCAGACCCGAGATGGGCCCCTCTGAGCCGCGACTGGGGGGGGGGGGGTCTTTAGAGCCCCCCTGGCTGCGCCCCTGCCCATAAACAAGTTTTCATCACGTAATCGAACGCCATTCTCCCACAATATAGGTAAGTCGACAAAGGTACAATGTCAACGTGTTCTCACCATGTTGGCCATTGACCAAACACGAAACGTACGTAGATCATGAAATTGGATGCAGACCTCAATTATAATATTTTAAGTATGTCTTGCGCATAAACTACAGTAATTATGACATGTTGTTTGCTGAATCTCATTTACTAAATGAAAATATTTAGAGCAGCTTAAATTACAAGTCACTTATTATAATACCAAAGTGTCATGAAAGCTGTAGAAAATACACATTTAATGCTTATATATTCCCGTCTATGGCCGTGTTCAGTGCTGCTAAGTGCTAACACAGTACTTACAAGTCTTCAGTGACGTCGCCTCGGACCATCCAGAAACCACTTGACCACCTCAGACGTGGCCGGTACTTCGGTACGGTGCGCTTGCAGGAGTATCAGCGACTCCAGACGCTCCTCGGTCATGGTCACGCGGATGGCCGACAAGGTGAGGTTCACTTTCGAGAAAGTGCGCTCCGACTCAGCGGTTGACACTGGCAGCGTCGCCGAGATCTTCAGCATTGTCGCCACCGTCGGGAATGCCGCACTGTCGCATGGAACGAGGGCTCCGATGGCCGTCGTTGGTCGATCACTAGGCGGAGTACGCGACCACCGTCCCTTCCAGATGATGAACTCTGCCTCGGCCTGTCTTTCCGAAGATGGAGGAACTGCTGGTATTTCTCCCACGCAGGTTTTGCTTCCTTCCACTCAACGGCGACCACGCGGCTCGGGACCAGGCAGCTTAGGGCGAAGCTGAGCCGCTGGTGTCGTCCGAAGCGAGCGTCCAGGTCAGAGATGATCAAATCAATCGCTGGTGCGAAGATGTTTGCACGGAAATAGAGACTCCGTGTCGGAGACACCGTCTTCGTGGTCCGGCTGTGCTGCGGCACGGTGAGTGTTGCGGCCCTGGGTGACACGCAGTCTCCGAATGACAGACCCGCCGAGGGACTGCAGAGCGCTCTCCGCCTCTTTGAACTCTGCGGAGAATTCCGCGTTGTCGCTACTCAGCGTGCACATGGTTTTGGAGACGTCAACCAGACGCAGGGACTCAATCAGGTCGGCACCCTTTTCCTGCATCGCGCGACTTATCGGCAGAAGACCCGACATCTGCAGAAGGACGAACAGGGCGATCATGAACTCTGACCGCTGCAGAGCATTGAGGTACAGCGCAGTGTTTGCGCTGGCTTTGGGGTCCCGCCACCGCTGCATTTCTAGCAGCGTTTCAGCGATGGCCGGTAACTGCTCTGCGAAGCGTTCCACGGTTGTGTGCCTCTCAACGAACCTCGTCGTTGCATTTTTTTGCAGGGCGTGCTGCGGGACGCCCGCGCGCTCCTGCCCTTTCCCCATGGCGTCTGTCCTCTTCGCGCTGTCGGTGACAAACACCACTGTGTTTTGGATGATGCCGATGGCGTTCTTTATCGCAGGTACTTTCACCATCTGGGGCGTGGCGAGATTGACGCCGTGAGAGGCGCAGTGGAAATAGTCCGCCATCGGCGCCGGCCCCCTCTCAAACCATATGGTAGCCCGATCTAGTTTTGGGATACAAATACTACTAGGCCCATAGGGTTTAAAGGGACATTGCCACCTTTCTGAAAGTTGTCAAATATACGCCGGTTGTACCCGAAAATAGGAAGTAAGTGCTGCTGAAAACGATGGTGATATGTTTTTTCTCGAAAACGACACTTAACTTGATACAAATTAAGTTGTTTAAATTTGGTATGATGACGTCATATTGAGCTCTAGAGCTATATAGAAATCCTTTACGCTGCCAAATTATGGCACATTTTTTCCAGACAATTCTGGCGCTTTGAATACAAAACAAACCAACCATTGAAACGTATGCTTCTTCGTACACCACCGTCAAACTAGGAGCAGATTTATTCGAAATGTAGTTTGATATTTGAGGCATCTCGATTTCGCTGAAAATTGATACACTGACTATATCCGATACGCTGATCACGAATCCAATGTTTTTGATCTGGGATTGTTTCGTACCTTACGAAATACGGACGGTCATACATACGAACAGGGACGTAGGAACTATGTTCAAGTTGGGAGGGGGGTCCGGAGGCATTCTGAAGTCGATTATTTCCATGCAACGCCCATAGGCGTAATGGTAAAATCCAAAATGTTGGGGGGGGGGGGCGGCTGCCCCCCCCCCCTGTTTCTACGCCTATGCATACGTAGGTCCGCCGGGTATCTCGATTTCGCTGAAAATTGGTCCACAAACCATATCCGATGCGCTGATCACGAATCCAATGGTTTTGGTCTTGGATTTTAGTATCTTACGAAATACGGACGGTCATACATACGAAGGTCCGCCGTGTATCTCGATTTCGCTGAAAATTGTTGTACAGAGTACAGCCATATAGCATACTTAGGACACTGATCACGAAATCTTCCGTTTGATATTTCGATTTCTATTCTTGATGATTTTATTTCGCAGACAGTGAAATGCTTTCTACATTTATTTTCGTATCGCAATGCAGGAAACAGTTAACAGTATCATACACGACATTGTGCCCACCCTTGACTAGCCAGATGCAACAACCTGATCAACTATTATCAAACCGAAATGTGCTTCCTTCACGAATAATGCGACAAAATGCATCCTTTGGTTACCAAAACCACACGACAGTGTCCCTATTCAGCCTTTACCGAGCAAAATAAAGAAGGTACCGTACAACACAGCCATCCAGATTATTTAAATGAGAACGATCTGCTTCAGGCAAAAACGCAGGTGAAGGGAAGGGAAATAGGCCGGCCGGAAGCGGGCGGCCACCTTGTTGCGCTCGGTCAGCTGGCCAGCTTTGCCTGCCTCCTCCGAGGGACGCTTGGCCGCTGAGCTCGGCTCCGACTCGGACTGGGGCAGACGCTTCTTCACTGCCTGTGGGTAGATGGGCCTGTGGGTAGACAGGTCACACGGGTCAGGCACAGCAGGTCACACAGGTCAGACACAGCGGCACGTCACATGGGTCAGACACAGCAGCAGGTCGCACGGGTTAGACACAGCAGCAGGTCACAGGGGTCAGACACAGCAGCAGGTCACACGGGTCAGACACAGCAACAGGTCACACGGGTCAGGCACAGCAGGTCACACGGGTCAGGCACAGCAGGTCACACAGGTCAGACACAGCGGCACGTCACATGGGTCAGACACAGCAGCAGGTCGCACGGGTCAGACACAGCGGCAGGTCGCACTGGTCAGACACAGCAGCAGGTCACACTGGGTAAGACGCAGTGTCAGGTCACACAGGGTCAGCCACAGTGGTAGGTCACACAGTGTCAGACAGTGGCAGGTCACACAGTGTCAGACAGTGGCAGGTCGCACAGGGTCAGACACAGTGGTAGGTCACACAGGGTCGGGCACAGTGACAGGTCACACAGGGTCAGACACAGTGGCAGGTCACACAGGGTCAGACACAGTGGCAGGTCACACGGGGTAAGACGCAATGGCAAGTCACAGGGTCAGACACAGTGTCAGGTCACACAGGGTCAGACACAGTGGCAGGTCACACAGGGTCAGATACAGTGGCAGGTCACACGGGGTAAGACGCAATGGCAGGTCACACAGGTTCAGACACAGTGATAGGTCACACAGGGTCAGACAGTGGCAGGTCACACGGGGTCAGACACAGACACAGTGACAGGTCACACTGGGTCAGCTGATGCAGCGGCATGTCACATGGGGTAAGACACAGGGTAACACACTTTCTGTCAGTGCACCATGTTATGTACAGTATGACGTCACAGCATCACATGGTAACATCAGAAAAACAGAGGCATTGTGCACCAGGGCAGCATTTCCATGTCTTCTGATGAAGCCTTTATTATTATAAATAGGTTAGGTTAGGTTAGGTTGCATTAATACATCGGACAACTTATTATCGCTGTAGGGTTAGGTTTTGTCTACAAGATGGTCTGGGGGTAACAGATCCCAGTAGGACTGCAGCGCCGTGAGCGGATTGTTCAAATGTTGGTCCCTGCAACCGTAATTGCTGTAAAGGTTAGGTCAGGTTTGATTATGTTATTATAATTGTTTCCTGACACACCCTGGTTAGGTTTAACGGCAGCAGAAATATGGAAATTTTGCCGTGGTGCACAATGCAGCTGCTTTTTATGATGTTACCATATGCTGCCATACTGTGAATTACACGGCGCACTGACAGGTACCTGCCTTAGTCAAAGATTACCTACCTGTATCATTTTTGGTCAAAGAACCTTACATTTCCATAATTTATAATTTTGCTCACTGAACAATGAACATCATCACTAGCAAACATATTGATAGAACACCACTGGCGGATACAGTTGCAGTGGAATACCAGTGGGCATAGCCCTGCCAAATGTGAAGAAAAAAATCAGAAAATTGGCATGTTTCAGCATTTTATATACAATATAAGCAACTTTTATTTGGTGAAATGTGTTTTGAAATCCTCCTCAGGGTAACAGAAAAGTACAATTTCCTCCTTTTATTTCTTTAATGTGTCAAACCCTTCTTTTCAATCTTAAAATAATGGCATGTGGCACATTTTCCCACTCAAAGTTGTGTAAAGGTATCCGTCATAGGCGTCTGATTACCCAATGATTTATCCTAATGCTAAACAAATTACCTTTTGTCTGGCTTATGCTCTTGTGATATTTGAAACAATAATCACAGCATAATTAGTGAATACGTTGATAGGAAAATAGGAATCTGTTGGGCCGTTGGCTGTTGGTAAATGAAATAGCATGACGACTCACCTGCACGGATGGAGTTTCCTATTCACATGGTGTGGCCACTGCCCCACCAACTTTGTGTTATGCCCCACCAACTTTTGTCAGATTTGAAGGTTTCCTGGCATTAATATGGCAATTTTTCACCTCAATAATGTAAAACATCCGGCCAATATGGCATTTTGCCCCACCAACGTTTTCTGGGAAGCTCCACCCATGCTCACCTGTACACCGTAGTAGAAATATTTGATTCGCCACACACAACACAGGGCATTCGAGGCATACCTGAATGCTCTTAAATTGAAATTATTGACTTAAAAAGATTCAAACTGGTCAAATGTTGATGGCACGGCGTAACACATCAATCAACAATCAAACATCGCGATTCGCGAACATAGAAAATCAAGGTTTCTTTCTAAACAAATACACCCGGCCATAACGAGAGCTGACGTCATCGGTACACAACTCCATATAAGGGTGGGCCCAAATTTTTTAATCACAATTGAATTTCTCTTAGACCAGATAACTGTGTTTGTTTTCAATGTTACCCCCCCTAAGTTTCGCTCTATGGCCACTAACTTAGCTATCTCAACTCAAAACTAGTGTTAAGGTGGGAATGTCCCTTTAATGTTAAATTCGACATTTTCAGCGTGAATTTACAGAAAACATGAGAGGGTAATTTGCAAACCTAGATGCTATCGAGTAGAAAATGCCATCTGCTTTTGACGCTTTTGGAGGTGTTTTTCGATTTGAGGGCTGTAAATCGTGTTCCCAAGAGCCCGAAGCCAACGATGTCTAACATAGAGGCAACGGGGAATGTCTCATGTTTGGCACTCTGTATCTTCGGTTCCATTAATTTAAATAATAAAAGTGAAACATCTTTTGAGAGCCTGTATTACAATCTTACTTTTGTGTTTACATAACTTTTTGTTTAGGTGTTGGGAAATCGTGTTCCCAAAGGCATAAAGTTTGACTTTGGATAGAGTCCTGGGTTCAAATCCCACCTCGACCAAAAACTTTTCCATAGCATTTTGTTTTTATGAACGTTTTGACGCTAATTACTGTCATGTAAACGCTCATTAATATATATATATATATATATATATATATATATATATATATATATATATATATATATATATATATATATATATATATATATATATATATATAATATTAATTTGTTTTGGCTAAACTATAAGCATGTGAATTATTCAAGTCAAATATATTTGGCTGGAGTCTTTTTTGCCAAGAAAACTCGCAGACAGGGATTTCTCAACATGGGCTACAAAACTGATTTTTCAGTTCAAAACCCCATTTTGAAGGTGAACTATTCCCCTCAAGTGTTCGGTAAACGTAAAAGTTTTTGAATTTCCACCGTTGGGGTTTCCCAAAGATATTTGCAGCGTGTTATGCATCGCATTAGTATTTAATGGTGTGCTTAGGTATCAGGACCCATGGTGCCCTTTTGCCCATGGTCTGGAATATATTCACCAGAAATTAATATCTGAATTCGTTTAATATCTGATTAAAGTATACTGGTGCGGCACCCAACTCCTAACTTCTCCTCCCGTCTGATGCTGAGCAATGAACAGTTCGTTTTGTCTCCAATATATGAGTCGTGACCGGCACACTTTCCCCTTCCATCTGTCTTCCCTATGACACTGTTAATTAGTGCAGCCTGGTCTGTCGTCCGATAGGGAGTTTCGCCATATAGAAGTATAGTCACTCGGTCCAATAATCTTCAAACTCAACGCCACGGAGGTGCCGCAGGTGCCTTCACATATATATTTTAAGCCACTGAAACATACAGAGGGGTGAATTGTGTATCGCAGTCATTTAGCAAAGGTAATATTTAACGCAATGACGAAGCAACGACACTGATTACAATCGAATGCGTGAACACGCGTTACGTTTCATCTCCAAACAGGAAACATTGAACACTGACGTGAAATTGATGAACGCAAAGTACATAGATAAATTTCACGGAATGAACACTCTGTCACAAGCGGACATAGTGGTGGTCCACACAAGAGGAACATCGCACTGCATATACCCATGAAACAAATGTCCAAGACGCAATGCCCCCCACCCCCCAACAAAACAAAATGAAACAACATACAATTTTTAACGCGGCCTTTCCCGCGACGCCGGCGTGTTGGTCTCTGGGGACCGTGCCGCGCCCGTCAGCAGCGGCGAGTCCGGCGGTGACAAGCAGGCGTCCGGGTCGAGGCAGCAAACGTGACACATGACCCCTAATCCTCCGGAGCAGTGCGTCACGCCATCTGCCGAACCGCCACGCGGAGTCGGTGGCCACCAGGCCCCAGATGCGAGCAGCGCACTGGGGCCAATTCGCACGCAAGAAGCGTCGCTCACTGGCAGACGACGTGCCGCGATGTCTGTGCAGTCCCAACACCTGGTCCAGCTGCTGGTCATAAGTGGCCACCTTCAGAATGTCCATTTCGTCGTACATGACGACGCATTGTCGCTCCTGGTCAGTCATGGTCGCCACCATCTTGGCCAGCAGCTCCAGCTGCATGGTTGGGTCATCAGGCCGGAGGATGTAGGCAGCCAGGTAGCGTTGCAGCGTCGGCAGGGCTGGCAGCGGGTGCCCATTGCTGCGGAGCCACTCGTACTGGCGACGGGACAGATGCACGCGGTGCCGGCCTCACCTGCTGTTCTGTAAACAGTCCAGCTTCGGCGGCTGCATGAGGCATCTGCTGAGCCAGAGTCACCCTATGCAACTGTGTTTTCAGACATGCTAGTTGCTCCTCCAGCTTCTCCTTCTCTTGTTGCAGAACCTTCCCCTCTTCCAGGACCTCCTTCTCCCCTTTCAGCGTGGTGCATCCATGACGCTCAACGTCACTGAAATCTAACATTTTATATTACATAACCAGCATGATAAAAGTAAATACAGACACTAAGCGGAGCTAAGCATGTATAAGGTGCTTAGCAAATTAAGACATCATAGGTAGTATATTTTTGAGCTTTGGAACATTTAAGTAAAGTTAGGTCAGGATTTTGGTAATACTTCAGTGACGCAGTCCCCAGTTTATCATAGTCTTGAGAAGAAGAATTAGTCAGCTGGCAGCATATTTTATTGCAGATTGAAAACGCCTCCAATCCAAATAATTTTGAGACAGTGAGTGATGTGCAAGGTGACATTGTCTGTGGTGGCTGCCGCTGTGCAGTCGACCATCGGTCTCAAATACAAGTCCTGCGCTCCCCAGTAACAGAGGTTTAGTGCGAGCGTGATAGGGTTTAATGGTTGACTTGTGTATTACCGGCTCACCAAATTATTTGGCACCATTTTCACTTTGCAACAAAATATGCTGTCAGCTGACTGATTATTCTTCCAGGTACCTCAAGATTACATTAAACTGGGAAGGTGCGTTACTGAAATATTACCAGGATTTTCACGTAGAAGATCAGGAATATCAGAGGATTAAAAGTCAAGAAAATAAGGAAAAAACATAGGACATCATGTCATCACCTGAGCTTGCACTTGGTACTGGTAGGCCGGATGGAGGAGGTTGAGGTAGCGGTTAGGATGATCGATGGTATGGTGTCTGGGTGGAGTTCCTCCTCTTGTGTGAAGTTGGTGGAATTTCGTAGAAGTCAGAGGCTTTAAAATGAATGGAGCACACACATGGTCATCAACATGGTCATCAAGTTCCGAATCTTCTCTTTTAATAGCCTGCCACCACCTCGGAGCCAAATCTTTTCTTCGGAAACGAAAAATAATACACCTTCCTGGTCGGGTTTGCACCTTTCGAGCTGCTGTACCGTTGTTGCACCTGGCACAGCACAACCAGCCATCTTCGTGACTAACGTTGAACTCTCAAGCGTACCTCTGTGGCTCTGTCTTGTCTATAAATATGTACAAATTTAAATCAAACTCAGTCGGAAGAATCGGAAGCTTTCTTCAGTACGAACATTGAAAAATGGTCGGGGAACTAAGAGTCAAAACAAATAAAGAACAAATACGCAATGTTTGTAGCCTACTAGAATGTCACCATATTTAGTTTACATCTAACGTTATTATACTATACTCAGGGTTCGGAACTAGGACTATTACATTTTCAATAATATTTGGAAAATAAAGATGAAAATAGCCAAATCAATCCGAACAATGTAAATTAAAATTGAAATGATAGACACAATTTCAAAGAACATCCTCAGAATAGGCTAATTATTGAGATCATATATACTGAATTTGAGCATACCCCCTTCAATATACCCTGATCGGCGCCTCGTTCTTGACCACTACCGCCACTCTAATCCGCTCACTTGCCATGGAGGCAGCCTCATCATATGACTGCCCCACTAGGGTCTCGATAGGAACCCCGAGCTCCCGCACCTTGCTCAGTAGAACCTTACCAATGTTCGCTCCTGTGAGCCGCTTCTCTCCAGACGTCTCACCGTCCTGTCTCAGCTCCTGGAAAACATCCAGTACGGCCACCGGATCTTCCCTCACCACATGGCCAAGCTGCGGGTCGCGACATAGCGGAGTGTCACGATCATTGCTCGCGGGAAGACCGATCGCTCGTTTCGTCAGCGCTGACGCACCAGAACGGCGACTCCATCACACGCTGAACTACCGACTCTTTGATGATATCAGCGTGTACATGAAGCAAGTTGTTCTGAGATATCTTTGATGTGTACAGCGCATTGGAGGTGCGCAGCGCAGATGTCCCGCGAGCTCTTTGTCTCCACCTTGGATCCGGTACCTCAGGAGCATTCGGAAGTTGCCATCGTTCTCGTCTGGCATGGCTCCAGAAGGGTCAATGCGCCCGTCGTCGCGATGTCCACGTCCACGAAGGGAGAATCTTTCCTGTCAGGTTTTTGAAGCAGGACAAGGGACGTGTCACGAGCTTCCCCATTACCTGACCCCTGCCTCCACAACCTCCTCCCTCTTCCGACACTCGAAACAGCAGGCAGTTTATGCACCATGCCCCGGTGTGCTCATCAAACTGGGAAAAAGCCAGACACTTGAAGTCAGACAACTGCTGTTTGGTGCATGCTCTGCGACGCAACACGCCAGACATCTATACGCCAGACAATAAGGAAAAAACATAGGACATCATGTCATCACCTGAGCTTGCACTTGTACTGGTAGGCCGGATGGAGGAGTTTGAGGTTGAGGTAGCGGTTAGGATGATCGATGGTATGGTGTCTGGGTGGAGTTCCTCCTCTTGTGTGAAGTTGGTGGAATTTCGTAGAAGTCAGAGGCTTTAAAATGAATGGAGCACACACGGGGATCAACATGGTCATCAAGTTCCGAATCTTCTCTTTTAATAGCCTGCCACCACCTCGGAGCCAAATCTTTTCTTCGGAAACGAAAAATAATACACCTTCCTGGTCGGGTTTGCACCTTTCAAGCAGCTGTACCGTTGTTGCACCTGGCACAGCACAACCAGCCATCTTCGTGACCAACGTTGAACTCTCAAGCGTACCTATGTGGCTCTGTCTTGTCTATAAATATGTACAAATTTAAATCAAACTCAGTCGGAAGAATCGGAAGCTTTCTTCAGTACGAACATTGAAAAATGGTCGGGGAACTAAGAGTCAAAACAAACAAATCAAATACAGAACAAATACGCAATGTTTGTAGCCTACTAGAATGTCACCATATTTAGTTTATATCTAACGTTATTATACTATACTCAGGGTTCGGAACTAGGACTATTACATTTTCAATAATATTTGGAAAATAAAGATGAAAATAGCGAAATCAATCCGAACAATGTAAATTAAAATTGAAATGATAGACACAATTTCAAAGAACATCCTCAGAATAGGCTAATTATTGAGATCATATATACTGAATTTGAGCATACCCCCTTCAATATACCCTGATCGGCGCCTCGTTCTTGACCACTACCGCCACTCCAATCCGCTCACTTGCCATGGAGGCTGCCCCATCATATGACTGCCCCACTAGGGTCTCGATAGGAACCCCGAGCTCCCGCACCTTGCTCAGTAGAACCTTACAGATGTTCGCTCCTGTGAGCCGCTTCTCTCCAGACGTCTCACCGTCTTGTCTCAGCTCCTGGAAAACATCCAGTACGGCCACCGGATCTTCCCTCACCACATGGCCAAGCTGCGGGTCGCGACATAGCGGAGTGTCACGATCATTGCTCGCGGGAAGACCGATCGCTCGTTTCGTCAGCGCTGACGCACCAGAACGGCGACTCCATCACACGCTGAACTACCGACTCTTTGATGATATCAGCGTGTACACGAAGCAAGTTGTTCTGAGATATCTTTGATGTGTACAGCGCATTGGAAGGTGCGCAGCGCAGATGTCCCGCGAGCTCTTTGTCTCCACCTTGGATCCGGTACCTCAGGAGCATTCGGAAGTTGCCATCGTTCTCGTCTGGCATGGCTCCAGAAGGGTCAATGCGCCCGTCTTCGCGATGTCCACGTCTACGAAGGGAGAATCTTTCCTGTCAGGTTTTTGAAGCAGGACAAGGGACGTGTCACGAGCTTCCCCATTACCTGACCCCTGCCTCCGCAACCTCCTCCCTCTTCCGACACTCGAAACAGCAGGCAGTTTATGCACCATGCCCCGGTGTGCTCATCAAACTGGGAAAAAGCCAGACACTTGAAGTCAGACAACTGCTGTTTGGTGCATGCTCTGCGACGCAACACGCCAGACATCATGTGTTGACACGACGGCAGACACTTAGGATCCGGTACCCAACTATCCTTCAAAGCAGACAAGCGCTCGTGGTCTGTCAACTCTGGCAGACGACTAACTAGGCGGCCGATGTCTTTCGGGTCTGACGATTCTGGGAATACTGGTGTGCAGAACCTTTATCTACCAGCGCCTGGTTGGACCGACGAGGGTCTGTAGAGACGGGCGCCGGGTCGGACCGACGAGGCTCCGTAGAGACGGGCGCCGGGTCGGACCGACGAGGCTCCGTGGAGACGGCTGCCGGCGCCGAGTCGAACCGACGAGGCTCCGTGGAGACGGCTGTCGGCGCCGGACCAAGAGGATAAGGATCGTCGATGTCATGGTTGTCGGGAACAGGAGGCCCATTGATGGAAAGGTGAAACAGAAATGCTTTAAAATCGGAGACGGCCGAAGCCAAGATTTACACTAAGAGTAGGTCGCTCGGCCAAAGTTGGGCCGGCTTTGTGTGTGTGTGTGTGTGTGTGTGTGTGTGTGTGTGTGTGTGTGTGTGTGTGTGTGTGTGTGTGTGTGTGTGTGTGTGTGTGTGTACACAGAAAACTACATAACTGGCATCTGCTTTTATTAAGTTAGATTTTTGGCATATTTATACCTGTTAGCTCAACTAAAATATGACCACAAAATTTTACAGCAATTTTACGTATGCTGTAAAAATAATCCATTAAAATTGGTCAAGTGGTTTGGGAGATAATCATGTTTTGATGACGTCATGTTGGTGGAAAAACGATAAATATTTCAAAAATCGTAGAAAACAGAGTTTTGAAGACATTTTTTTAAAAACTGTTCAGAAAAGATAACACATGGCATTCTCTTTAAAATTGCGGTCACGGATTTTCGAAATTTTGGGTTTTTGACTCCTAAAAAAATAACATAAACTGATGTTTTGGAAAAATCACCACAAAATCAACATTTTCGAAGATGTTAGAAAAATCGGAATATATGTGAGAGAACTGAGTATGGAAAACACTGAAACCAAACTTCAAAGCAATATCTCTATTTTTGACTGAGTGATGACTCCCGAAGTCTAAGAAACCCATGACGTCATTTTTTATAACTCTTTTTGACTTTTTTGACAAGATACGAACAAATAATTACCTTTTCTGTATTTCTGAGACAACACTGATCTAGGAACATGCCTTTTTATTTACATTTATGAATTTCTAATTTTTAGATTTTCTGACGGACCAAATTGCTGTTCTGGACGTGGTCGATTCGATGTCATTCACTTGACCTGAAAGGTCACCCGTTGATCTGAAACCTAAAAGTCGCATACTGTTAGATTCCTCTTATGACAGGGAACATGCTGGTTCTTACCGCATTGCTCTAAGTAGCTTGGGTTGGAAGTTAACAGGGGAGCTGTCAGCCCCCCCCCCCCCGTAGGGCGAAGGTGAAAAAAAAGTTCCCGTAGGGCGAGGGTTAAAGGGTACGGTACACCTTTAACATTAGTTTTTAACTGAGATAGCCAGATTGTCGGGAGTACTGATAAATCTCCAAATCTGAAATTTTTCCTTCCAAAACGACCTAGTTGCTAAGTTTAAACGCAAAAACCGTTGGTGGGCGCCATGTGACCTTCGTTGTCGGTGCGCCCCTAAACCCCAATATAAAAAAAAAAAAAAACGTTGGGTATATTTGGTAATATTTTAAAGGGCCAAATCTTGTGACGTTTCGCATAAGTCATTAGTATTCCTACCGCACTTCGTTTTCGCTATTTGAACCCACCGTCATCGAAAGGCAGGATGTGTTCCAAGGCCCTATAACCAGGTAAGGACACGAGCCATTTGATCTTGAACTCGTGGGACCGCCGGATGACGTCACTGGCGGCAGCCGGCTCCTTCGTCGGCGCCGCGCTCAAGCGGAACACGTAAGTCAGGTCCGATCGAGGCAGGGGCCCGGTGATGGCAAAGGCATGATACGGGGCCCGGTCAGGACGAGGGCCCGGTCACGACAGGGCCTACTCCTTGCAAATTCTTGATACGGGCCTGTTATTGGTAGGACCCCGTTCCTGGTAGGGGCCCGGGGTTGGCAGAGGCGTGATATGGGTCCCGGTCAGATCGAGGGACCCGTCACAACATGACCCGGTCCTTGTAAATTATTTATACGGGCCCGGTCTTGGTCAGGCCCGATCGATGCAGGGGCCCGGTGCTGGCAAAGGCCCGGTCACAGCAGGGTCTGGTCCTCCTGGAAGCGGCCCGGTCTTGGTCACTGGTCAGGCCCGATCGATGCAGGGGCCCGGTGCTGGCAAAGGCCCGGTCACAGCAGGGTCCGGTCCTCCTGGAAGCGGCCCGGTCTTGGCCACTGGTCAGGTCCGATCGAGGCAGGGGCCCGGTGCTGGCAAAGGCGTGTATCAGGGGCCCGGTCAGGCGTCGAGTCCTCAGGCGTCGAGTCCGGTTCCTTCGAATTATTGATATCACCGGCACATTCCTGGCATGGCAGTAAGGCAGGGGCCCGGTCTTGATCAGGCCCGATCTTGACAAAATGTGGTATGCCGGGACCGTCCTAATGAGGGCCCTCTCATGACAGGGTCTTTTTTTCTGCGAACCGAGAGCCCATGTTAAAACTGGCCCGCTCGAACATGGTAAAATCCGCGGTCGAGGCAGGCAGAGGTCGAGAAAAGCTGTCTTGCAAATGACGAATTCTGTGGAAAAACCTTATATTTTATAAGGTTTATATAATGTATATTATATTTTATAAGTCTCATACGAACCTTCTGTTACGCACTGTTAAACTGAGCCTAGCCAAAGTTGGGAGGGGCCGTCCTGAAGTGGGGGGGGGGGGGGGGTGGCAAGAGCACCTTCTGCCCACCCCACCCTCTCCTGTTCTCCTGTTCTTTTGATGGGTGATTCGTACCTGTAACTGCAATGTTCGCTGCAGGAGAAGCATCCGGAATTTATGCCCTTATTATACACGTGACTTCAGGTTTTGGATACATAACTTGGTTAATTTTGAACGATTTCCAATTGAAAATTACAAAAAGATGCTTCGTGAAAATACGCCTGTTTTGATGGGTGGCTGGTCGCGGTACCTGCAATATATCGATTAAATTGTGCAAATGTTTGTACTTGCATTACGCTGTCTTGTGGCAAGTTTGTGATGAGCTATAAATATTATTGGCCATAACTTTGTCAATTTTCATTGGATTTCCAATTAAAAATAATACCGACACTCGTCTTGAAAAGGCACATTTTTTATGGGTGGCTCGTACCGGTAGCTACAATATTCTCCGCAATAAAAGCACATTCACCTGTAACTGCGATACATTAGGGATAAATTCTTCATGTTGTTACAGTTTTAAGTAATTTCCTTTGTCAATTGTGAACCGATTTCCAATTGCAAATTACCAATAGATGTTTCGTAATAAGACGCATTTGTTGATTAGCGGCTTGTCGGCGTTCATGCAATATATCGATTAAATTTGGATACAGTTTGTTTTTCGTTTACGATGAATTGACGTTTAGCTCAAAATATTATTGTCTATAACTTTGTCAATTTGCATTGGATTTCCAATTGAAAACAATGTCGACACACGTCTTGAAAAGGCACACCTTTTGATGGGTAGCTCGTACCGGTATCTGCAATATTAACTGCGTATCCACACATTTATTTACACCCACCACACACCGATGAACACACATTTAAACACATTTGAGGGTAGGTATATCACATTTATGTGTGCAGATGAACATTATGGGTATGTGTTCACGCAACACCACTCCAACTATACTCATATAAGGCCATAGTGTACATATTCACACATCTTCAATCACGACCAATATACTCGCGAGTCGCGACCCAGCGAACGAGTTTGTTAGTGTTGCTTACATGTTGTGATTCAAGGCTAGACTTTTGCCGGTATGACGTCACTACTCGTTTTGGTGGCGCAAGGTTATTGTGACGTCATTTGTATTAATATCAATATTTTTTCTCTCAAATTATGACAAATTAGTACTTTTTCGCAAAAACGAATGTCAGAACCGTAATCTGGGCCTCGTTTCATAAAGCGGCGTAACCTACGAACCTACGTAGTTGACGCCGATTTTGGCGTAGCCTACGCCAATTCCGTTTCATAAAGAAAAAACCGGCGTAAGCTACGCCATTGAAACTACGCCGCTTCATTTACGTCAAAGCACCAAATTGTTCGTAAGTTACGGCATTTGCGTTTCATAAAAGGGCGTAGCTTATGCCAAATAATATTTCAGGGCCTTGATTTTCTGTAAAAAGCAACGCAAGGATTTGTTGCGTTGTTTTAGTGCTCCGACGGCCTTGAAAGTTGTTTTGATTGCATTGCTGGCATATTTTGTGAGCCTGGCGGCGATATTAGAGGCTGGTGTGATGATTTTACATTGAAACTTACTTCAAGAGCATAGCAAGATATTTATGTGAAGCACGAAACTGAAGTATTAGTTGAATCTCTGAAGAATTTGAGTGTCTCAAATACCATGTGGACCACCTCATGACATACATGTGTTTGTAAGAATTGATTTATAATTCACTGTAGTCTCATATCATTTGTGCAATGTTGTAATAGATGGCAAGCATTGTTTTCAATGAATTAACATGATTTACAAGACTTCTCTGACCAGTAGTAGTGAGCAAGGTGATAGGGTAATGCCGACTGGCAGTTGGGCAGTTGGGTAACTAAGGTGTAACTAACCCTTACCAATGTCAATACTCAGGAAATGCTAATGCAAGCCAAGCCTGGGGTTAGTTTATTTCTCTGGCATTACCAATGCTAATACTAATATGATTAATAATGCAATACTAATGACCATCACACATTGGGCATTACAGCAAATACTGTGGCGAGACATAGATGTGTTGACGCTTCAATCTTCCCCACTGAGACACACCTTCCATCTATAGGTGCATGATGACCAACATTCCTAAACCTA
Organism: Chirona hameri; assembly: GCA_036785665.1. NCBI lineage: Eukaryota > Metazoa > Arthropoda > Thecostraca > Balanomorpha > Balanidae > Chirona > Chirona hameri. The sequence continues at coordinate 15,295 of JAXIVJ010003167.1, read as the reverse complement.
TCCATTAATTTTGTAAACTGTGGTTGTCAAAGTTGAAAATTCAGACATCTCATTTCAGTCAGCTAGTGCCTCAACATTTGATTCCAATCATTAGTTATTCATAGATTTAGCCAGTAATAATATATTTAGCCAGAATCATCTATGTCATGTCAAAAATGTTGATGTCATGTCAAAAATCACATCACACAAAACTTATTAAGCCTATTGTATAGGTATGCTGAATGCTTGCCATTTATTATAGCATATTCAATTGCCTCTTGCAAACGCTAATGTGACCAATGTGACCAGTGAACAGTGACTTCTTCTGGAACAAACATTAGCAGTTGTCTGCAGCTGGTGAGTGAAATTGGTAGGAAAATGTCTGTTCATGCCAAGCTGCAGTTAAGAGTGGATGAAAGCTGAAAAAAATCTGGATATTGGGAGCAACACTGTGATGGAAGGCCAATGTAAGATACAGTTGAAGCTATGAGCGAGGCCTTGAAGACAAGTGGCCCATGGACCTATGTGTTGAATGAGATCATCATTGAGTTTTCACCGAATTAAGGCAAATTGGGGAATTTTCAAGGCCCTTGTTCTGACATCTATACTGACTGCTGATCAATAAAGGCGTCAGAGTCTGAGTTTGTGTGTTTTAGTGGCGTGGCTGAATACATCAATTTGTTGTCAGTGAACTTCATATTAGATAAGCCATCTGTCATCATGACATGCCATGACGTGTCATCATGACGTGACATCATGACGTGTCATCATGGCTTGTCATCATGACATGTCATCATGACTTGTCACCATCTTAGCTTCTCATCTGTTATATGTGCTGCCATCTATACACTGGACTGTTTCACACTAACCACAATTAGATCAGTAAATACGCATGATTCATGCCATAGCCCATATGAGTCCGTAATGGATTGGATTACTATTTCCTACATTGCATCATGCAGTGGCGTACTGAGTATCATGCAGTGGCGTACTGAGTATCATGCAGTGGCGTACTGAGTATCATGCAGTGGCGTACTGAGTATCATGCAGTGGCGTACTGAGTATCATGCAGTGGCGTACTGAGTATCATGCAGTGGCGTACTGAGTATCATGCAGTGGCGTACTGAGTATCATGCAGTGGCGTACTGAGGCCAAGCAGGTCATGACCTGGTCTTTTGGACCCGAGGCGCCCATGCAAAGCTGGCGCCCCTCCGATCGGTCGCGACGCCCCTCTGGCCAGTGACTGCGCCACTCCGGCCAGTGAGGACGCTCCCCGGCCAGTAACGTCACTTTTGTGGCCAGTGACGGCGCCCCCGGCCACTGCGCCCCGGCCAGTGAGGGCGGCGCCTCTCCGGCCCGTGACAGCGCCCCTCCAGCCAGCGACGGCGCCCCTCCGACTCCGACTAGTGACTGTCCCTCTTCGGCGAGTGACGGCGCCCCTCCGTCCAGTGACTCTCCTTCCGCATGGTGCGGAAGGAGAGGCGGTCGAATTCGCCGTATCTAATACGCAAACACAATCGACAAACAATGCTTTGGCCGACCTCAAATGAAGATGCAGGCAATAGTCTCGACGGTGGCAGGTTACAGGCGCGGATCCAGGATTTCAGTCAGGGGGGGGGGGGGCGACATACAAAAAGTTGCGTCCTACGGGCGCGTTTGTATGGCACGACATGGGCGGGACTCAGGCTCAGGGGGGGGGGGGGGGGGGGCCCTAGCGCCCTCTGCCTGGATCCGGGCCTGGATTACGGATTATATGTATATATAAAGTAAATCTGTCTCGCATCGTTTTGCGTTGTGTGCTGGCAAGTGGCAATATGTCCGATTCATTTTTGAGACGAGGATTTCTGTTGGTGGTTCTATCGGCATTATCGCCATGACTGTTCACATGCAATAGAAAGCGTATTATTAATTTGATTTACTAGTAATGTATTCATTAAATAAGAACAAAAAACGAGAATCACGCGAGCTTTTCATTAAACCCACATACGTGCGGGCTTTAAATTATCACACCGGATACGTGGGCTCGATAATGGCAGCTCTAATGGCTTTCGCCTGGGTCCAGAAAATATTTGTTATTTATTTACTCAGAAACGATATTTTAATATGATTTATTTTACAAATATTTTTTAATATTTTTATGATTCCAATTTCAATAATTGCATTCAATACAAATGTTTATTATAATGCTTTCAATACACTTCAATTTTTAAAACACCCTTGATTGTTTACGCCAACAACGCAAACTGCGCCGGAGTAAACAACTCCGTCGGCACCTTGGTGAAACGGACTAATTTACGGTGCGTAGCTTTTGATGGCGCAACTCACGCATTTCGTAAGTTACGCCAAAAGCTTTATGAAACGAGGCCCAGGACACTCTTTTCCATCATTCCACATGCTTTTCCCAAGGTGTACTATTTATTCCCTTTAAGGAAAATCTTCTGTAACTGTCAGAAAAATAGGCGTTTTCATAAGAGCGTAACATACATTTTATTGTCACAGGCGTTAACAAAATAAATAGCACATTATAATAGGAGGTACACACTATCTTATCACCAACAATGCAGTAAAAAACACAAAACAAAATATAACAAACCAGAACAATACAGTAAAAGTAAATAAAAAAACAAATATCTGTCATCATAACGCAGGAATACAAACACAGTAACAGCTCGATCTGAAACACAAGATCATATTGCATCATGGGTCGGGGATTTCCAATTGTCTTCCGGCAGTATTGCAGTTCATAATGGTTTGAAACTAATATACATATATACTCCTTTTTCTCGGTGCAATTCCTCCTGTTTCATCGACGCCCAGAGCTGCCCACGGAACATGTTTTTGGGGGAAATAGGTTGATTGCTGTGTTATAAGTCTAACAAGTGTATTCAAATGAACTATCACAAATGTTTGTATTGTCCAATTCGAACACAATAATAATACATTATTAAGAAAGTAGTTCCACATATGTTGTTAATGCGGTCAATAAGCAAGATTAAATTTCAGGTAGCTCTAGCTCACGCAAAGAGCTCTGCTAGTACGATTATCGGTTCGTAATCAATACGCTGGTGAAAAATCACAGACGATGTGCTTAGAAGAGGAATGCTGAGTATGAGGCGGACAACATGGTCAATCGTTTCGTTATTTGGCGAGGATGTCATTTGGCTGTCAGAAAACGCCACGGCCTTCCCTCAACGTTTGCCAGTTGGCCGTGTTCGCAGTCAGAGTACGGAACATATGCCTTCCATCTAATCCTCGGCCCACGAGTCCTCAAAGTCCCTCTGCAGCTGGTCCATCCAGACCGAGTGGTCCACCTCCCACTCGTCCGTGTCCAGGCCACGGCCGGAGCTGTTAAGAATGGTGGCGAGGTATATGGCGCCCGCGAGTGCCGCCAGACCGACCAGGGCGGCCGCGCAAATGAGCAGGACCGTCTTCAGGCCAACTGCGGTAGACAACACAACGGCTTATACGATAGCACAATTCAATACTATCAATATCAAGTACAGGGTGAGGGTAGTTATGTTTGTACTGCTCCTTTTTAGGTGTATTAAAATGTTCGCATATTGAATAACTTAACCCGCGCCCCACAGGGGTCTCCAGCCGAACACTGGGGGGCAGATTCTGCCCCCTCGTTATCTTCCGAACCAATAACTGCAGCGAGACGCGCAAGACGGCAATGCAAAGCTCTAAATGAGATGCAACAAAAGCATACCCGAAAGTTTCACAATAAGGTCACATGTCAGGTCACGGGTCAGGTCAAATGCCAATATTGAGGTATTTCAATTGTTGGGCCATACTCTGCATCCATAGCCTTAGATTGCGACTAGTATCGCACACAGTGCTCTCAAAGGTATAATGCATCTACGGTATCAGCAATAATGAAATTGAAAGCAAAGGTCAGGTCACAAAAGGTCACAGGTCTACAAAACCCATGCGACACATGTTGTATGGGTTATTTTACACGTATAATTTAATAATAGCAGCCATTTCACAACCTGACCCCATATAATGGCCCTCAGGTCAAGATCAGGTCCCAAAAAAGACGAAATTTGAAATTGATTAATATAAATAAAAAAGGTATCTTTATAGACTAGCTTTGTCTCAGAAATACAGCGGTGGCATTCATTTGTCTGTGTCTGGTTACTGAAAGCCAAAAACTTAGCTTAAGCAAATGACGTCATGAGATACTTATACTTAGGGAGCCATAAGGCGGTCAAAAATAAAGATATTGCTTTTGAGATTTGGTTGGGTTATCGTCCATACTTCGTTCTCTAATATATCTTCCGATGATTTCAATATCTAAAAAAAGGTGGAAATCCTTCCGACAAAATCCGTTTTTTTAGATCAAAAACCCTCAATTTCGAAAACCCGAGATAGCCATTTGGAACAGAAAGTCATTTCATTTCATATTTTGTATTTGCAATTTGCATAATAATACGATTTTCTACGATTTTTCAAACATGTATTGTTTTTCCACCAAAAATGGCATGACATGTCATTCAAACGTCATTATCTCCCAAAGTTCTACATTAATTTCACTTACATTTGGTGAGGAGACGTATAATTGATTATGCATAAGGTACTCAAAATGTCACGTCGATATCTATAATAGTTTTCAAGTTATTGTGAAAATCCGGAAGGGGGAGGGGTTATATTTTGTCCCCCTCCCCCCCCCCCCCAGCGGGGCGCGGGATAAATGTGTTTTGTCATGCAATAGGGCTCTATCTGGGAAGATATAACGTCATGACAAAGAGAAAAGCACATGTCGACGTCGACAATGTGCGCACAAACGTTGCCGAATAAATTGAAAGATACCTCATGAGCACCGAGCAGTAAGAAAGGTAAGGGAAGCTCACAAATACTGATTTGGTTGATAAACTCACATCCACCGCCGGTGGTGGCGGCCGGGGCGACGAAGCCACCATGTTGTCCGACATACTGTCCTCCGCCGGTGCCAGCGCCCGTGTAGCCCGTGCCAGCGCCAGTGCCAGTGCCAGTGGCGAATTCGGTGCCTCCATACTGACGCCGGTTGGCACCAAAGCCGAAGAACCGCTTCACCGTTCTGAAATAAGTCGGTGTATGTAATTGTGTCACACGATAAAATGGCATGTGCATACATTTTGATACTTCAGGCAAAACCTACGCATGCCAATTGAAGTGCGTTGTGCACCATGCTAGAGTTAGGTAATGTCGCTGTGTAAAATAAAACGCTGAGATATGTGGGCGAAACAGATTAGTTGAATGTCAATGAATGATTGAGTATTTCACAGCAAAACAAAACTTATTGGCACAAAACAGTCTCAAATTTTGACATGCGCTAAATTTTAGTTATCTTTGAATATCTTTGAAACCCAGTGAATCTTATATGGCTCACGTTCCATTGTTTTACTTCAGTTTTTGTGTCCAAAGATATGCTGCTAAATGCAGTTATATTAAAGTAGAGCAAAAATACGATAGCGTCGTTAAACGAAAATATTGTAAAGTCTTCGAGCGATATAAATTCGTCAACGTAGTCGAGTCAATAATGAAGAAATAAGTGCAAATAGGAAATATAAAATTTGCTCCAAATAAATAAACCATTATTGACAAACTATGAGAACGTCTACGGTAAGAATTTCGAAAGCTTCAGGCAAAGACCTCCATAAAAACTGCTGTGTGTCACACAACTTGCAATACATACCTTTTCAGAGTGTGCGTTCGTTTTTAATCCGGAGCTTTTCATTCATTACTAACCCTACAAGTCCTCCCCTCTTGCTGGGCCGGCCCTGTCTGCTGCTATAGTAGTTGGACGGCGACGCCCCCTCCTGAGGGTAGCTGTTCTGGTGTTGGTTGTAGGAGTCAGCCGCGACCACGGCGACCAGCGACAGCAGCAGGATATAGCACAGCTTCATGGCTTCTGTGGGCAAGGAAGGAGTGATCTCAGGCCTATTTCACAAAGAAGTTAGTGATTACACATGTTTGCGATTACAAACGCAAGAAAATATTGCAAACCTGACAAAAAGACATTTCACAAACATTGACCACCTCTGAATTACCGATTGTAAAGAAAATTGTAAACACAATTGTTAGTACAGCAGAAACCTTGAAATCAAGAACGTTCTATTAAACTTGATGCTAATGACAAATAATTTGATTGTTGACAAATTAATTTAACAAATATTTACATTGTGGTTTATTTATTCAAAATAAAATTAGTTATAGGGATCATTATCTTTTAATTAACATTTCATGGGAATGCAAACTCCGATCGTAAAAATACATCTTGGTAAGCAATTAGAGTAAACAGAATTTGGCCATTCACCGGGTGGCGGAGCATAACACAGAACTACTCTTAAAAGAAAGATCGTTGAATTTCTCGACCAATTTTTCTCCTAACATAGCCGATTTCCTACGTCGTAGAGGGTGAAGATTCACTGCACATTGCACAAGACATCGTTGACCGCTGCAATTCTATCGCCATGCAGTTTCTCCGCGCGGAGCACAGCCCAATCGGTAAGGTGCACTGTGACTGGACTTCAAAGCTGGAGATCCCTGTTCGAATCTCTCGGGAAATAACTTTTTTTGGGTAGTTATAACTTATATACCTGTGTATAACTAAACCATTACCCTAACAACCTCGGCAACATAACAACCTCACCAATAAAATAACCTGAACAGTCAAACAATGTCAACTATCAATGCAGTTTCTGAAATTCAGAACCCTGACCCAATGGAATTACAGGTTTGTAACTGCAAACATTTCCTCACTTCCGTCAACCTTTGAGAAATAGAACATGCGCAATTGCAAACATTTTTTTCAAACAATATCTTTGTAAACTAGTTTGTAAATAGTAAATTGAGATTTACTGCCCTGGGGTTTTGTGAAATCCAAACTACAAACATGTGTACAAATTATTTGTAATAACAAAGAAATTCTTTGTAATTACAAACTTTTTTGCTTTGTGAAATTGGCCTCTGGTATGGTTTGAGAAGAAAGAAAAAACATAATAGCTTGGTGTTGGAACTTGAGAACTGTTGGGTTCTAGAATTAGTTGCAACACAAAATGAATGCGATATTTATAACATAACCATAAACTAAAAAATAATGACGATATAAAATTATGTTGTATGCAACATTTCTAAAAGACTTATAGTTTCATACCGCATACTTTAAAAAAAAAATGAATGAATGATTGTATCGGTTTTATACCGCACGTGTAGTTGAAAGAACCAACGGATGGTTTGCACTATAAGAATGTTCTAAAATGCACACTAGTCCTCTGGTAGCTTCAACAAAGTGAATACTGGAACGGATACACTTTTTTCTAGATGTAAGAATTTATAGAATCACGAGGACTTAAGCATGTAATGCACACCATTTAGAAAATGCACAGCAGTGATATTAGTTACACACATGTATACATTAGTTACAGCAATGACATCATAAGATAAGTCTGACAACCTTCTTTGGTTCAAATGTCGACTAGAATTTGATTAAGTATGGAAATATAGGTGATTAAATCAATCATTCCGAAAGTTACCAAGCTGCAGGGTTTTTCATAATGAATGTTACTTTTACATCAGCCGTAGGAAGACCAACAATATGATAAAGCCCGTGGATTTTTAGGTTGTATTTTGAAAAAAAACGTTAGGGTTTGTATTTATGCAAAAATTACCCCGAAACAATTAGTCTGATGAATGTTATATGCCAACAATTGAAGAATTCTCAGCAAGCCACTTGCAGAATAATCGTCTGCCTGCCTGGTGGGCCGCGTTCAGCGGCACGGTAACATGGGGCTTATACGGCTTCCACCCCAGCTTCTTCCGCATACTCCACCACACAGTTGTCGTGGATGTGCTCAACGACTTGGCAATCCTGAGGACAGAGCTTCTTTTTTTGGCTGCTTGATATGGCTTTACCATCTGTCGAATCTTCTCCACGAGCTCAGCTGATGTTGCAGTTCGACATTGAGGCTTTGATGGGGAGATAGAGCCTGTTGACTGATACCTTTCGATCAGTCTCTTGAAAGCCATCCTTGATGGTATGCCATTTATTTTCTGGAAGTGACTGCCTAACTTTCGGCGCACTGCAGCTACGCTTTTCAGCGCACCATACTGAGAGACTGCCTAAATTGCCTCTTCGTTTGAAAACGAAGAGTTGCAACGTTTCTTGGGCATCGACATTGTTGGCCTATAACATTCATCAGACTAATTGTTTCGAGGTAATTTTTGCCCAGATAAAACCCCTAACGTTTTTGCAACAATATAATCTAAAAATCCGCGAGCTTTATAATATTGTCTTCCTACAGCTGATTTAAAAGTGACATTAATTATGGAAAACCATGTACTTGTCAGTGAAAACCCCCAAAATATACGGAAAACGCGTTCTACAAGCATCAACATTGCTATCGACAAACGACATGGGTAAAAAAAAACTGAAGACTGGGTGATATTTCAATAATTATGCATAATTCATCAACAACTTTGTAGATCCTAGTCTTGTTATTTGTTCAAAGTGTGGCTTAAGATAATATAACGTTAGGAGGAAGCAAAAATAATTCAATAATTAAAAAAAGAACAAGAAACCCAAAATTATACACACAATTTTATATCGAAGCCATGTGCTAGGCAGCGGCCGCTATGCTCGTGCAGCAGACGACATTGCCTTCGTACCTGCTTTGATCCGCCTTCAGAAAATTCGACGATCACACGCGCCTGGTGCGGTCGACACTGACAGGCGAATCGAAGTGGCGGCGACAAGAAAACGTCTGCCACAAGTCACACCCGCCGCCTCACTGGAGCACTGATCCGATCCGATCCGATCCGACGGTTCTCCGGTTCTGTGCTCATATGGTGGACGCGGCGGCAGTTTTATGGGGAAACAGCAACGGTCGGTGACTTTCGCTAGTGGCAGATTTTTCTCACGTATCGCAGACGCGTCTGTGGAACGGTACAGCATGCTGAGTCATGGCGAAAAGGGAGGGCAGGTGCCGTCTGTCACTCTCTGATTACATGTTTGCTGTGATTGCCGGAGGTTACTGGTGTTGCATTTGCATTGCCGGTTGTCATGCAAGTTGTCAAGTCAATATGAGCCTAAAAAGCAAACATTTGAGGTACGCGATGCAGGAGAGATGCGATGGAGAAACAGACTGCAAATAAACGAAACAATGGCTTATACGGCGGTACCAGTCAAACACCTCTATGGGCGATGACCGAGCGGGCGACCACATAAGCTCGAAGTTTGAGATATCAATTATTTTCAATATCAAGCATATCAAGTTTCAAGATATTAAGTTTGAGCTCTTACCCGGCATTGGCTGGGGTCTCAGCCGAACGCCATTGGCTGGGGGGGTGGGGGAGGGGGCCTTTTTCGCCCCACCCCTGGTTATCTTCCGAACCAATGACCGCAGCGAGACGGGCAAGGCTGCAATTGAAAGCTCTCAATGAGACGCATCATATACATGAAATTTGCCAAATAAAGTCACATGTCAGGTCACAGTCAGGTCAAAGATAAAAATGAGGTATTTGAGTTTTTGGGCCATACTTTCCATCCCAAGCCTTAGATTGCGACTGTTATCGCACCAAGTGCTCTCAAAGGTAAGGTACAGGTCACTGCAAAAGTAATGGTAGGTACTAGTGACTATTCAGCAAATCGCTTATATCTTCTAAACCGTTTGGAAGAATCGTTCGAAATTTTGTGTGCTGGTCGCTGGCTTTGTCTACCTAAATATGAATCGCTCTTTTTTATTTTCCAATCACCCAATTTTCTGCAATTTGCGAACAATCTTCAGAGCCATCTATCGTCTAAGTTCGTAACTTAATTCCTACATACGCCTATGATGCCCCAGCCAGCCATGACCGCACGCGGCCAATCAGCGCTCTCGAATCAGCCGCGCGACTGGGGTTGGTGGAGGTCGGCTGAATGAATGGGGCTCCTGTGTAAAGGCTAGCGTCAGGCAATTTGGTCACGTGGTTTGAACCGTGCTGGCCGGGTCAGCTGGGTCAATGCCCTCTGGGCATGACGCTCGCAGAGGGCCGAGAAGCCGCGAGTTCGGAGCATCCTTTCATCGACATCGGACCACGGACGCCTTCCAGACAGCCTTCTCCAGCCCTCCACCGCTTCCGGGTGCGGGACCCTGTCCACGTGCATGTGGCAGGGTCGTTAGACCCTTAGATAGGTAGCCTCTTATATATTTTTAAGTAGGCAGAATCATTAGATTGGCAATAGGCCTCCTCCACGGTCTAGTTCCCCTCCAGTCTTTGAGTTAACTTGCAGTTGCAGTTGCCAACACGTTCTGTCGTGTGTGGCAAATTAACGTAAAACTTAGGTTCCTGTTTTAACTTTCCCCTCCCTCCTCCGGTCATGGCGACCCCCCCCCCCCCCCCCCCCCGCCCCTCCGTCCCCCCGACCCGCCCGACCCCCCTCAGGGGTCTTCCGGCGCGCGTCCGCGTGCCCCCCTGGACGGTCCCCCTCCCAGCCCCCTTCAGGGGCCCCGCCCGCCGCACCGCCCGCCGTTCCACCCGTCGGACTGGTGGGCCGGTTCCGCTCCCAGCCCCCTTCAGGGGCCCCGCCCGCCGCACCGCCCGCCGTTCCGCCCGTCGGACTGGGCCGGTCCCGCTCCCAGCCCCCTTCAGGGGCCCCGCCCGCCGCACCGCCCGCCGCTCCGCCCGCCGCTCCGCCCGTCGGACTGGGGCCTTCAGGTGCCCCGTCCGCCCCGTCCAGGGGCCCGGCTGTCGCCGGACTCCCGTCCCCCCGACCCCCTTCAGGGGTCTCCCCCCTCCCGTCCCGGCGCGCGGCCCCGAGCCCCCCCCCCCCCCCCCCCGGACGGTCCTCCTGGACCCCCGGCTTCCCTCAGGAGCCTCGCCCGGACCGACCCGGTGCTTGGCTCCCCCCCCCCCAACACCTCCCCACCCGACGGGCCTGCTCTCCTCCTCATTCAGAGGAAGGACGGAGTGCACATGAGGCACTCCAACCCGTTCGCGGTGCGCCGCCAACTGGTCGCCCTCTGCGGAGAGGTGGCCAGCGCGCGCTCCATCCGTTCCGGTGCTCTGCTGGTTCAGACCCTGTCTGGCCAGCAGACTGCCACCCTCCTAGCCATCCCGTCTTTCATGGACAAGGCTGTGAGGTGACGGCCCCCCGACCACATGAATTACTGCCAGGGATTCATCCTGTGCCCCGAAGTCAGCAATCTGACTGAGTCCGTGCTCCTCCAAGAGCTCGTGACTCAGGGGGTGACAGAAGTGGTCCGGATGCGGTCTAAGCGACCAGGCCCCAACCCCATGGTCCGGCTGCGTTTCCGGGGCTTACAGCTCCCGGAACGTCTCTACTGCGGCTACATAGTAGTCGCAGTCAAGGAGTGGACCCAAGGGCCACTGCAGTGTCGAGCCTGCTGGCGGTTCGGCCACCACCAGCGTCAGTGCCACGCCCGCCATTCCATCTGCGGGAAGTGCGCCGAGACGCACGACACAACTCAATGTGTCGGTGGCGACACCGCAGCCACTCGCTGCGTGTCGTGCGGGGGACCCCACCCCGCATGGTTCCGCGACTGCCCTGCTCGAGCGGCAGCCGCAGAGAAGACCCGGGCCCTCAAGGCGGTCCCCCCCCCCACCCCACCTCCCATCCCAGCGCTGGCCCCCAGCGTCTGGCCCCTGCTGCCCCCATCCCACCGAACCCCACTCGCACCCCCCCCCCCGTCGGACCTCAAGTGGGTCCACCCCACCGGTGCCACCGCCTGCCCCGACACAGCGGCGGCAGTGTGCACCCCCACCGACGGCAGAGCAGGCCGAGCCCCACCCCATCTCAGCCGAGTCCCTTCTGGACTCTGGCAGTGCCCCAGCGGCACCCACTCCCACCCCCGCCGAATCTCTGGCGGAGTCCCCGGTCGAGTCCTCTGAGGACTCTGACGCCTCTCTAATCAGAGCCGTCACCCGCCAACTCCCAAACTCCCACCCTCCTCCTCTCTCTGAAGACAGTCGGTCCCTCACCCTCTCCCCGCCATCCCTCCCCTCCCCCCACCCTCCTTCCCGGCTCCCTCACCCTATAAGACAGGAGAGCCCCTCCCCCCCCCAGCTCCTCTGAGCGTAACCGCTACCGCCGCAATTTGAGACGGTTCACAAACAAGAAATAATAAATCACCTCCAATAAAATACTTCATTAAGTTATTTCTGACTAACTGTTAAATCGTGCTGCTGCTGACGTGGGAGTTGCGTGTTGACTGCCGGTGTCTTGTTGCGGGGGTCCCCTGCTGGGTCGGCCGCGCGGCGAAGGGTTCTATTCGTTGCGTGGCTGATTTGGCGGGGGATTTCTGCGATGGGACGCCGATGGTTGATGTGCGGTTTTGCGTTGGCGGCGGCATGATTCCCTGCCAAACCAGTCAGAAATAACTTTCTGACTAACTGTTAAATCATGTTGCTGCTGACGTGGGAGTTGCGTGTTGGCTGCCGGTGTCTTGTTGCGGGGGCCCCCTGCTGGATCGGCCGCGCGGCGAAGGGTTCTATTCGTTGCGTGGCTGATTTGGCGGGGGATTTCTGCGATGGGACGCCGATGGTAGATGTGCGGTTTTGCGTTGGCGGCGGCATGATTCCCTGCCAAACCAGTCGCGTAACGAAAGGTTCCATTGGAATTCGTTGTTCACTTCTTAACGTAACGCTCCTCCTAACCCTCCTCCCCCCTTTACTCCGCTCTTGCCAGAGCCTTCTAATTGTACACCCGCCCCTGATCACAGATGCCGATGCTGCGCTGCGGCGCGGTGGCCGCTGCGCTGCGGTGCAGTCTCCACTGTGCTGCGGGGCAGTATCCACCCCGCCAATGCGCTGCGGTGCAGTATTCGCATTTTGTTACCAGATCCCGACGCTGCGCTGCGGCGCGGTGGCCGCTGCGCTGCGGTGCGGTGCTCACTCCACTGCGCTGCGGTGCGGTGTACGCTGCGCTGCGGTGCAGTATCCATCCCGTCCCATGCACTGCGGTGCAGTATTCGCAAATCTTTTTACTTCATGACTCCCATCCCGAATTAATCACACTCCTTATGATTTTCTTTATACAAAACGATTAGAACTAATTGATAGGTCTCCTCTTAGATTATCTCTACCAAACACGTTTAGCTAAACAAATATGACAGGGGTTTTTTGGACTTGTGCATTTTGGCCCACCGCGCAGGTTTTTTCCCCTTTGCCTTAGACGCTAGGTTTTTTATTATTTAGGACTTTTCGCCCGGCTAAACACACCCCACAACCAGGTCTCGCCGAGGCGCCGGAGCCAGGGAGACTGGCAACAGTCTCCCGTTGTTGCAATGACGGCACCCCCACGGCTCCATCAACACTGACATTGTACAAGTGTATTGTAATAAAAATATGTATGCATGTGTGTCTCGTGTTTTACTTATTTTTGACCTTGAACGAAATACTTAACGTAATGTTAGATATTATATTTACTTTGAACAATAAATTTGCCGGGTTTACATAAACCTGTTAACGTAATTAACTAACGTAAAATAGCTACCCTATTCCCTTGCTTGCTCGGGTTCCAATAAACCGACAAACGTAACTCTTTGCCTGGCAAATTGCCAGAAGTAATTTCCCCAAACCCGGGAAATGGCTATAGGCCGGTCCGGGTAAAAAAAAAAAAAAAGAGTTCGGAGCCGGGCAGGCCAGGCTGGGCAGGCCGGGCCCGTCTATTTCTATTTCAGGTGAACGCAATTATCGTCATCGTGTGCGTTATTTTAGCGTGCTTTGCTGACTGACAAAAACGGATTGAATAGAATGTTACGATGAACGGACAAGTAATGTAGGAAGTTGATAGATTTGTAAAGAGGCATATATGAAAGAACAAATCATAGCAATAATAATGGTGGAAGGGGGGGGGGCACCGAAGCTCTTGAAGATGTTTCAAAGAACTGTGGAAGCTACTCCAATATTGGACTATAAACCCAGTACTAGGTGAATCAATTTTATCTGTATAAGCATTAAAAGGACACATTCCGATAAAAGTAACGTAGATATAGTTTAGACGTTTCCGTAAGGCTTTGTATGTGTGGGGTATCCCCGACCGGTGGGTAGCCCCAGACACCTAAAAATGGAATTACAATTTCTTGAAATTTATTTTTGCCTCGCCTCAAACGTTTATTAGATCCGTTTTTGTAATACCTTTGCACTTATGGCGGATGGACAATCAATTTGACTTTCAGCTTATTAACTGCAAATCAATTCGGTTTTGAATATCCTCACAAGTGTATCAAAAGTTATGAGTGTTTGAGAAAATGTAAATGTTCATAATAAATGTACACCATTTCCTGAAAATCGTTGAGACATGCCAAAACATAAAACTATTAACATGAGTAGCTCATTGTGCACGAAAACGGTTTGCTTTTGTCACTCTTTTAAAAAAGAGTGTGCACACCAGAATCTTGCAGCATGGAAAAACAACCAACGAGGTAATATCGACCACAATAACAAGGGTTTAGCTAACCAAATCGATGTCATTTCAATCATCGAACAAATGTATTACCCAAACAATAAGCGACAATCATAGACACGACGATAATACCTTGCAATCATTGCAATCATTGCCGAATCATTGGCCGGTATTATCCGATTTCCAAATTTGGGATATCATGGTATAGAACCGTCTTCAGCTCACCATCCTAAAAAAATCGTCGATCCACATATCCTGAATACTGCTTTTCACAAATGAGACATTGGTGATGTCATTATATGGGTGGAACAATAAGCAAGGTGAATGGAATGGCATGTAATGTATGGAAAAGTTAGTTATTAAATGAAATTGATGTAATTAAATATTAATTATTATTAATTAGTAAATGTATTATTTATATTTCATGTATTCTGTACGTTTCAGCACAGAGAGCTGAGGCAGTAATTTTTCCATACTGTCTCAGCCCTCCGTGTTATATAATAATTAAATAGATTTATCTTACTTAAAGGGAATATTGACCGTTTGATTTATTTTCTGCACTATTTTATGTTGATTATTTTGGAAAAAGTCGTTATTTTATTGATTTGTATTATATACAGACAGGGGCAAAACTATGCAAAACTCCGAATGTTGAAAATAAATGAACCACTATGACAATTGTTTTCAAAAATTGAGGGTTGCAAGTTGCAACCACTAACTAGGCCGTCGTTGGGTGCATGAGTTAATTGCTAATTTGGATACCATTGTATTAAATATTTGTTGATTGTGAAGGATATTAGGGAATAATAATAATAGACAGAGTGCAAGAAGTATTTTCTAAACCATTTTGTCAAAAAGCAATACTAGATTTTGGTGCCAACCAAAATTCGTTACCAAGTACATGATATTTGTTTTGATTGAGGTCGTTTA